>CAMOHE010046893.1:0-69261 GCA_946598075.1 Artocarpus hirsutus
TTTAACAAAAGAACTCTTGTGGTTGAAGAATCCATGTATGTTGTTTTTGATGAGACTAATGCTTCTATGGAAAGAATAGAAGATGATGATGATCTAGGTTTAGAGAATCAAATGAGGAAGCTAGAAATCAAAAACAATGCAAAGGATGCAAAGGAAGATTCCATTCAAACTTCACCAAAGATTGAGGAACATCTAGAAGAAACACCAAAAGAAAAAGGTACTTCACAACCACTACCAAAAGATTGGAGGTATCACCCCTATCACCCTCAAACCGACATTATTGCTTATGATAGTCCAACTCATGGGGTGAGAACTAGAGCATCTTTTAAAAATATTTGCAACAATTCAGCTTTTCTTTCTCAAATTGAACCAAAAAGTTTTGAAGAAGCCGAAAATGATGAGTTTTGGATTTTGGCAATGCAAGAAGAGCTAAATCAATTTGAAAGAAATGATGTTTGGGAACTTGTTCCTAAACTTAGTTCTCAATCTGTAATTGGAACTAAGTGGGTATTTAGAAATAAAAAGGATGAGCAAGGTAATGTTGTAAGAAACAAGGCTAGATTAGTGGCCCAAGGTTTCAATCAACAAGAAGGTATTGATTTTAAGGAAACTTTTGCACCGGTTGCTCGTCTAGAATCCATTAGAATGTTACTTGCTTTTGCATGCTAAAAGGGTTTTACTCTTTATCAAATGGATGTCAAAAGTACATTCTTAAATGGATACATTTTAGAAGAAATTTATGTTGCACAACCACCCAGTTTTCAAAATCATAAGTATCCGGATCACGTCTTCAAATTAAAGAAAGCTTTATATGGTCTAAAGCAAGCTCCTAGAGCTTGGTATGAAAGACTAAGTAAATTTTTTATTAAAAATGGTTTTTGTGTTGGAAAAGCGGATACTACTCTCTTTATTAAAAACAAGGGTAAAGACCTAGTTATTGTTCAAATCTATGTTGATGATATTATTTTTGGTGCTACTAATCACACTCTATGTGAAGAATTTTCTAAGTGTATGCACAGCGAATTTGAGATGAGCATGATGGGAGAATTAAACTTCTTCCTTGGACTTCAAATCAAGCAAACAAAGGAAAGAATTTTCATAAATCAAGCCAAGTATGTGAAGGATCTTCTCAATCGATTCGAAATGGATGATCTTAAGCCAATGCCAACTCCTATGAGTTCTTCAATCAAGCTTGACAAAGATGAAGATGGCAAGGCTGTAGAAATCACAAAATATAGAGGTATGATCGGATCTTTGCTATACTTGACTGCTAGTAGACCCGATATTATGTTTAGTGTAGGGGTTTGTGCAAGATTTCAATCAAATCCTAAGGAATCTCACCTTAGTGCCGTTAAACACATTTTTAGTATTTAAGTGGTACTAAGAACCTAGGATTGTGGTATCCCAAAGGCACACACATAGACTTGCTAAATTATTTCGATGCCAATTGGGCCGGTTGTACAATTGATAGAAAAAGCACAAGTTGAACTTGTCACTTTCTAGGATTTGCATTAGTCTCATGGTTTAGCAAGAAACAAGCCATGGTGGCACTTTCTACCGTGAAAGCGGAATACATATTGGCGGCTAGTTGTTGTGCACAAATCCTTTGGATGAAGCAAACTCTAAAGGACTTAGGTCTAAGCTATGATCATGCTTCAATTTTGTGTAATAATACAAGTGCAATCAATTTGTCTAAAAATCTGGTTCTACATTCACGCACAAAGCATATAGAGATTAGACATCACTTTTTGCGTGATCATGTTCAAAGAGGGGATATCACTTTGGAATTTATCAGTACAAATGATCAACTAGCAGACATTTTCACTAAACCTCTTGCACTAGAACGTTTTTCACATCTTAGAAAAGGACTTGGAATGATTAATCCTTTAGAATTGCATTTTCTTGATCATTGATATACTTGATGCTTATCTTGATGAACTCTATGATTGATTTAGTGTTTTGTTGTATTCGTATGTTTAATTTATGTTTAGACATGTTTGCACAGTGTTTGGAAATGTGTCTATACTTTTAAATTGGGCAAAACTATGTTTTTTTGCATTTTTCTGGTGGTTGCTTGACTGCAACAATCGGCTTGCTGACCATTCAGAATCAGCCTACCGGTTCTGATAAATTCGGCCTGTCGATAAAAATCATCGGCCTGTCGAATTAGAATAGTTCGGCCTGCCGATCTGTCGGGGTATATATATCCCTAAAATCGAGTAAACCCTATTCTTCCCCATTTTTTCTTGCTCTCCTCAGCCGTCTCTCTCTCCCTCAAGTGCGAAAATCATTCCCACTCCTCCATTCGTCGATTTTCTTGAAACTTTCGTCAATTTAGTGAGTTTTCGTTACTCTCCCTCATTTTTTTTTTCTTCTTCCCTTGAGTTTTCCCACTTTTCTCTTAAGTTTTCTCCTATTTCTCTCTCAAAACTGTATTCTCTGCTTGTTTTTGGGTTCCATCTCTTACATTCTCCAATGGCTTCAAGCTCTCGTCCTTTCAAGCGCACCAAATCTGTCGCTCACAAAGAATCTAACAAATCCAACCAAGAGGTAACTCTAGAGGAATTTTCAAATGAAAAATATGTTAATTTTTTCTCTAGCAGGAAGATTATTGATGGGAAATATATTTGTTTTGATGATTTTTCTAGCTTTGGAATAGAACTCCTCTTTGATAGGCTTAAATGGAAAAATATTATGATTATGAAAGAAAATACATATCCTAGGCTTGTCAAAGGATTTTATGCCAACCTTAGAGCATCTTATGACCCCCTTGAAATTGTTGTGTCAATGAAAAGTAGATCTATTGAGTTATCACCAACCATTTTAGGGGAGATACTTGATATGCCATTAGAAGGAGAGGATGTTCATGGTATTAAGACCTGGATGTTTGATAAAGAGACTATGGCCAAACTTATTTTTGAGAATGATGATGGTAGTTTGCCTAGCAAAATTAATGCAGCATCTTTACCTCCTAGGAGTCGAGTCCTCCATAGGCTTTTCATCACCAACATCTTGCCTAGGGCTGGCCATAAGGATGAAGTCTAGCTTATTGACCTTCACCTTATTTTCTGCCTCCTTAGTGGTACTAGAATTAATCTACCTCTTTTGTTGGTACGACGGATGATTGATGTTGCTGAAGGGAAAAAGAGTGCTGGCTTGGCATATGGAATGCTTCTTACTAAAATTTTTCACTCTTTTAATATGCGAACCGCTGATGAGAAGGATGTGGCTCTCTGTAAACCTTACAATGCTTTCAGAGCCCTAACCATTAGCAAAATGGGATTTGAGGAAGTACAAGGGCAATGGGTTCCTGTTGGCGGGCGAGCTGCTCCTCAAGGTGTTCAAGATGAAGAAGAAGAAGAAGAAATGGCCAATATTGAAGCTCAAGGTGGTAATGATGACAATAAAGAACCTATTACTCTTCAAAGGCTCTATTCGCATCAACAACTTCTTTTTGAGCAGCAACAAAAGATGGGAGCCAACGTTGCAAATTTGCAAGCTAGCCAACAATAAATTCTCAATCTTCTTCGACAAATGCACTTTGGCGGAGGATCATTGAGCCAATTATAAACTCTCTCATCCTGTCTCTTTTGTTTATTTCTATTTTTTTTTTTTTTTTGCAAACTTTATACCTTTGCTTGTGGATGATGACAATTTAATTATTAATCACTAATTTAGTTTTTACTCCATTAATGCTCTATTATGTTCTCTTTGGTATTTATTTCTTTTGCTGATGTCAAAAAGGGGGAGAATATGTATATTTTTTTATTGTGGAGCAATAAGGGTGGTGGTTTTTGATATTTTTGTTTGGTATCTTCACTTGGAGTTTGTTTGATGTTCGTGGAGATATAAGGTTGGTGGTACTTGTGATTTTGCTATTAGAGTGTGTTTAATGCATGTGGAGATATAAGGATGGTGGTTCTTTGTGGATACTCTTTATCTCTGCTCTCTCATATTTTGTCTTGATATTTTATGGGTAGCTTAGCATTTGTAATGAAATTTGATTGTGTTTTAAAGAAAGCATATTTTTTAGGGGGAGCCCTTTCTATTTCATTGTTAAATGTTTTAAGTGCAGAATGTCACCTTAAGGGGGAGCTTTTCAAAAATGTTTTCATTTTTTTACACATATTAAGGGGGAGCAAATGATTTTTTAAGTCAATCAAAAATTGTTTTGTCATCATCAAGAAGGGGGAGATTGTTGGCTTGATAATAACAAATACAATTTTTATTATATGTGCAAAATGTTTTTTAATCTAATAATCATCTTGAGTGTCTCTAAGCATATTGTTCAAAATATCAAAGTGAAAGCAGTTCAAGAAAGCTTGTGGAAGAAGACTTTTTGAAAGGCAACTTATGGACTTGAAGATTACAAATTTTTTTTATTTTATAGTCGAAAAGTGTAAGTGAGCAATTCTCAAATCAAACGATCAAAAGAAAGCTCAAGAGCACACACTCACATTGCATACTTGCATTTGATACTATTTTGAATTCAAAATTGCATGTGATAATTATGACTCATACTGTTTTAAAAGTACTCAAACAAGTTGATGTTAAACGAGTTTCCAAAACAGGTCACATAGGCTTTTTGGCCTAAGGCAAATCGGCCTGCCGACCAAATTTGGTCGGCCTGTCGAAAACCTTGCTTCGGCCTGCCGATCTGGGGATTTTTAACCCTTCATCTGTAGAGGCTCTGATTGCCTGCCGAAGGTATCTTCAGCCGGCCGGAGTTTAGAAGATCGGCCTACCGAACGCCCTGCTTCAGAATGCCGATCTAAGGGTTTTCAAAACCCCTTCTGGAAAGGTTCAATCGGCCTGTCGGTGGTTCGATTTTTGGCTTGCCAAACTGTGAATCGGCCTGCCGATTTGGTGACCGTTGAGAACTTTATTTTTAGCGCTTCAAACTTCGTCTTGTCGAACTGTTTGTAACAGCTATATTTTTTACCGTTGGAACTCTGATTGCAATGGCTAGTTTGACCCAAAATTGATGTGTTTAGATGTTTCTAAGCACTAGGGTGCTATAAATACTCATCCATTCAATGTGCAATAAATTGAGAAGGAAAATAAGTAAAAATTGATATTATTCTACATTGTTCTCAAGCATTCATTGCACACACATTCTCTTTAGCTAAACTTGTTTCATATTCACCTTGAGAATTACTCACACCTCCAAACACATACCACAAGTGTACTTTTTCATCTCTTTTGGTTTAGAGTGTATATCTTGTGAGTATACCAAAACAACAACCACATTACTTACATTGTTGGGTTTCCAAAGCCTTGTAAATTTGGAGAATTCTTGGTTAGGCAATCTCCGGGAAAATTGTCACTTTGTAAAAAGGTGTGGTGAGCCTCGGGTTGAGTAAGTCACCGGTTGTATAAAAGAGCGATCGTGCCGAAAAGACGGTCTAATAGTGCAAGAGGTCAAGCAAAGGAGTTTAGCTTGGCAACAATGGATGTAGGCATATTTGCCGAACCACTATAAACAGCGTTTGCAATTCTTCTCCTTACTCTTTACTTAATCACTATTTATTTGTTCCTTGATTCTATTTGTATTATCATTTTCTCATATTTTCTTCTTAAGCATTTTAATTTAGAAAATTTTCAATAATTGTAAAAGTTTTCGAAAACCCAAGTCACCCCCCCTCTTGGGTAGTTATTCTTGAGCTAACAGAATAAACCTCACACTTTTCTAGATCTGTTATGTACACAACATATGAGATAGCCGACCTTTTTTTTTTCAGAGAAAGAACTCTTAGTTTTTTCGCTCTGAGTATTTTGAAAGAGTTACGTGAAAGATAAATAGAGATAACTGTTATCTCTATCTTTTTATATCTGAGTAGTTAGTTATTTTTTAATTAATTTTAATTTATTTTAAGGGTTAATGAGATAGCTGGCCTAATTATGTTTATTGAATTAAAATATGACTTCAGTTTGTAAAAATTCTATAAATGTCTCAAAATATATCATTAAAATCATTATTATATAATTATATAGTGTAATATGTAATATCATTAAGATAATTATTATATCATTAAGGGCATTTTTAAGATATTTTGAATATTGTGTTAGATTTTAATTTCATAACAATAATTTGGTCACGTATTATAATTTTTTCTCATTTTAAATTTGAAATAACGACCCACTAAAATCTTAGTTGATGATTCAATTAACCACTATATCAGATATATAAAGAAGAGACATACTCTATGATCCTTACCTTTTTTTTATTCACGTAAAAACATGTACGTTTATTTGATATAGTGGTTAATTGTTTAATTAATCTCATTAATTAAATATAGACAATTAATTAATTAACTAATGCTCAGTTAAATATAATAACATTTATCACATTATATTATATGTCATAGAAAACATTTTTTTTATGTCATATTAATATCTTAAGTATGAAATAATTAATTTAGAATTTAATAACTTCAAATTTAATATATATATATATATATAATTCATTCTATGCATTAAATCCAATACAGTGTAATAGAAGTGGCATTGGGGACCTATGGACCTATAACCCAAGCTCCAATAACTTTAACAATTAATCAAACTCTTTAATTAATGTGCCAAATTTATTAATTTTAGTGTTATTCCACTAAAAACACTAAAACTGAACTCTTGAGATTATAGTAAAAATTACTCAAAGAAAATTAACGAGTAGTCCATTGATATAATAATTACATATAAGTCAGTCCTCCATAAATAATTCATAATAAAAGCTAGGTTCAATTTTCGTTTACCTCTCTTATTACATCTTTATTCTTGAGTTCCAATAGTTCTCTAATGAATAGCTAATTGATGATCTTATTATAAACAAATGCGCTACTATTCAAACCTCGAATTATCACTCGAGAGAACTATTTTTCTAACTTCCATTAGAAAGGACTGGATTCTATATCTGTATAATATTATTCCCAGTCATTTATTACATTATGTTTCCAAGATGCTAAGTTATAATCTGTGTTTAGACAAATCTTACTATACAAGTCAAAAAAAAAAAAAACATAAATGTCATAAATAAGAGTCTAATAAATACTTCAGATTAAGACTGTCAAATATATGATTATCATAGTGATAAACTTGAATACTCAAATTGTAATGGATAATTATTAGAGATTCATAATTTATCTAGTCTAGTCTATATAATCTCATTATATAAAGTACCTCCAATCTAATATCTCTATATTAATAGCCTGGATAAAACTATTTCAATCTAAATGAGATTGGACCGTACTTGTAATATTTAATTAAAGATCCCAAACTTTAATTAATTATCATGGACTATTTAAGTTATTGTCTATAAATTGTATCCCTAAGCATCTAACACTTATATACTAAATTTATAGTCAAATAAATAATCACGGAATTTTCTTGATGTTTATAAAAGTATTCATAATATATATTAGCAACCAAAATAATTATAAATGTCACTTTATTTATTTATTAACAATATGTACAATGTTACAGCTTATAGAGCAACAAACCCAACAATCTCCCACTTGCCTTAAAGTAGGTGAGACATGTCTCTAAGACCTAAGCCTTCCAAATGTCCCTCAAAGTTCTTTGCAGGTAACGTCTTGGTGAAACAACAAGGTTGTTTTCCGACGCTATTTTCACAACTTTCACATCGCCTCAATGTATATTTCTTTGATCAAATGATACTTTTGCTCTATATGCTTTCCTCTTTTGTGGCATCTCGGTTCTCTTGAATTTTTCACTGCATCATTGTTATCATAATATAGTGTGAATGGTTTATCCAAGTCTAGCACAACTTCCAGATCATTTAAGAACTTACGAAGCCAAATAGCTTCTTTAGCTGCTTCACAAGCAGCCATATATTCAGCTTCCATAGTCGAATAAGCAATACATGATTGTTTGATGCTTCCGTAAACTATGGCTCCACCACCAAAAGTAAACATTGATCCAAATGTAGATTTACATTTGTCTTTGTCTAATTGAAAATGAAAATTAGTGTATCCAGTGGGAATCAAATTCTCACCAGAATATACCAGCATATAGTTCCTCGTTCTCCTAAGATACTTGAGAATATGCTTAACCGCCACCCAATAATCTAATCCAAGGTTGGATTGATATCAACTGACTATACCCATTGCATAGCAAATGTTAGGTCTTGTACACAACATGGCACACATTAGACTTCCCACCGTAGATGCATAAGGTACTCGTCTTATGTTTTCTTCCTCTTGAGGTGTTTTAGGACACTACTTTTTTGAAAGATAAACACCACGACGTGTAGGTAAATTATCTTTCTTAGAGTTTTGCATCAAAAATCTGATAAGCACGTTATCAATGAACGATGCTTGAGATAGCGCCAACAATTTGTTCTTGTGATTTCTTATGAGTTAGATTCCAAAAACATAACTTGCCTCTCCTAAATCTTTAATTTGGAATTGGTTGGTAAGCCATTTCTTTACATTAGATAATACCCCTACATCATTCCAATGAATAGGATATCAGCTACATAAAAAACTAAAAAGACTACCTTCTTATCTTTGATGTACTTGTATTCACAAGGTTCATCAATATTTTAATCAAAACCATAAGACTTGATTGTCTCATCAAATCTCAAGTTCCAAGATGTTGAAGCTTGCTTGAGTCCATAAATGGACCTTTGCAATGTGCAAACTTTTTGCTTTTGATCTTTGACTACATACCCTTCTAGTTGCACCATATAGATGCTTTCCTCAAGATAGCCATTCAAAAAGGTAGTCTTAACATCCATTTGTCATATCTCATAATCAAGACATGCAACAATGGATAAAAGAATCTAAATGGATTTAAGCATAGCTACGGGCAAGAAAGTTTCTTTATAGTCAACTCCCTTCTTTTGGGTATAACCCTTTGCCATAAGCCGAGCTTTGAAAGGCTTAACTTTCTCATCCACTCTTCTTTTCTTTTTGTAGATCCACTTGAACCTTATGGGTCCAAACAAGTTCCTAGACTGAATTGGAGTACGTAGACTCTATTTCAAGGTTCACAGCCTCTAGTCATTTCTCCTTTTTAGAATCTTCCATTGCAAGACGAAATGTCAATCGATCATCCACACTATTATTAGGGATAACAATGTGTGCTTCTCCAATTTCTTTATAGCAAGCAGGTGGTCTTCTACTACGTCGAGGTGGTATGACATCCTGATCTGGAGATGTTGTCTCCTTATCTTGTCCTTTAACAACGATTGTCGGTTGCGGTCTAATTTGATCAGAAAATAACTCTTCAAGTACAACTTTGCTATGAAGTTTATAGTTTGTTATATAATTATTCTTGAGAAAAGTGACATTTGTCGACACAAATACTTTTTTTCTTTTGGATTATAAAACAAACTTCCCCTCATTCGCTTTGGGAATCCTACAAACAAGCATACATTAGAACGTGGTTTCAGCTTCTCGGTCTTTCCTTTCAGCACATGTGCTGGACACCCCCATATGTAAATATGTCGTATACTAGGTTTGCAATCATTTCATAACTCTAAAGGTGTTTTTGAAATAGACTTAGATAGAACCATGTTTAGAAAATATACTCTAGTTTATAGCACATATCCCCAGAATGAAGTGGGCAATGATGTGTAGCTGAGTATAGATCTCACCATATCACATAACGTCCAATTTCTTCTCTTGACGACACCATTTTGTTGTCATGTTCTAGGTGTGGTGAGCTGTTATAGAATACCATGTTCTATCAAATAGTCCTTGAACTCAGTATCAAGGTGTTCTCCTCCTTGATCAAATTAAAGAGTTTCTACCGAATTTCCTAATTGCTTTGCAGCTTTCGCTTTGAATTCTTTAAACTTTTCAAAAGTTTCAGATTTCCTTTACATTGGGTACATGTATCCATATCTCGAATAATTATCAATAAATGTGATGAAATATTTGCAACCACCACGTGGTTGTACATTTAATGGACCACAAACGTTGGAATGTATTAGTTCAAGTGATTCCTTGGCCCTTTCGCATTTCACGAAAAAGGTCTTTTAGTCATTTTACCTTCAAGAGAAGATTCACAAACTGGCAGAGAACTAACTTTTAGTTCTCTCAAAGGACCATCCTTTACTAGTCTATTAATTCTATCAAGGTTAACATGACCTAATCTAAGGTGCCATAGGTATGCTTCATCATTAGAAGAAATCTTTTGCCTTTTGGGTTTTGGTTGTTCAACTTTAAGCATTTTAGTATTGAACAGTGACCTTCATTGGGCCTTAAAGTGCAAAGCCCATTTTAAGTCGGATCAATGAGAAAGAAGGTCAAAATTGATTTGGAAGCTTAGCAATACTGCATTTCTTTCAAGACTTTGAAAAAGATTATGATGGAAAATTTGTAAGATTTAAAATTCATAGCCTGATAGATGACTTCATTCAGTACCTCGCAGAAAATGAATGTTGCATCATGGAGGCACAAGGTATCACGAAGACAATGGACCAAATAAAAGCAAACACCTGTCACGGCACAAATCTCTAGATGGAGGGGCCAACATTCCTAGGTCAGTTTTGCTCAAGACCAATAGTTTGCATACACTCTTCGTTACATTGGCTCGACAATTAAACAAGTTGTGAATTGTTCTTGTATCTTACATGTGTGATGGCACATTTGAACAACCACCAGAAGGAATTGATGAGTTGGTACATCTCAGATATCTCGGCCTATGTCATAATTCCTTTTTGAAGGAATTGCCTAACTCAATATGTAGGTTATTTAATCTGCAAATCTTGAAAGTGAGGCATTGTCGTGGGCTTAAACAACTACCAAAGGGAATAGGAAATCTTCTGAACTTACATCTATATACTGATGGGTGTGTAAACCTACAATAATTGCCAAAAGATAATGCAAAATTTTTACTTGCCTTGGAACTTTAGACATGTTTGTACTGCCTCATTATGACAATAACGAGGCACTAAAACTTGAAGATTTGAAATCTTTGGCACTTATCATGGCATTTTATCCATAAACCTGGATGCTTTTAACCTACAAAATTATGAGATAGAACAACTCAGTGAAAAGGAAGACCTCATTGATTTGAAGCTTACTTTCTATTCAACGATTGGGTGGGATGGTGTGAAATACTCGAGGCATGACAACCACATCCAAACTTGAAATCCCTCAAGGTCAGAGAATACGATGGTGAAGCCATTAACCTTAGTTGGATGATGAAGTTGATTAATCCCAAGAGGCTCACACTTGATTGTTTCTTCAGCTGTTGGGAAACCTGCCCTCATTTGAATCACTATACTTGGTTGGTTTGAAGAGAGTGGAAAAGTCGGGGCTCAAATTTCTGGGAGTAGAAACTGATAAGACGACCAAATTGCATTCCCAAAGTTGAAATTGCTTCGTTTTTGCAAAAGTGGAAGAAGAAGATGGACATAGTTGTTGTGTAACAATTAATGCCATGTCATCAATCCTTGGAGATTTCATTCTGCAGTAGCCTAGAAGCACTATCAGGCTTCCTCCAGACCACACCACAGCAGATATTGACAATCAACTGTTGCCGCATGCTCCAAAAACATTGCCAAGAACGGGCAGGAGAGGACAGGCTCAAGATTTCCCATGTGCCAAACATCAAAATTGACGAGTGCTTTGACAGGGAAGGGGACTCTCATTGTGAAAAAATTGCATGGATAACTTCTTTAAATCTCCCCAGAACAAAAACTTAAGAGAGAATAAAATTGCATGCATATAGAGACCTGACATCGTGCTGGTTAATATTAAAGTCACAAAAAATCAATCCATTTCACTAGCCAATAACTAGTTCTGAGCTTTGTCTATAGTCAAATGCCATGCATCAAATCCATGGTCCATGCAAAGGCAATGTATTGCCATACATCTTTATCCGTCTTTCTTTTGGAGATAAAAGTATGTTCTTAATGATGCATGCAGATGGTAACTACTTCAAGTGCGAGAGAGGACCGTTCTTAAACTCCTAAAGTCGTGCATTCTTGCAATTTAGGTCCATCTTTGATCCTTTTGCAATTTTTTTATCATCAATAATGCAGCAGTGTTGACATTTACATGAATGATTTGATTATTTTCTTATAACACTGGCTTGTTTATCTGCGAGGAAATAATAGCTCTTCCATAAAAACTTTTAGATCACCTTATGTTGCCAAAGCTTGGCTGTTGAAGCAAACATCCATCACTTCAAAAAAAGAAGCAAAGACCCATGACTCACCATCAAATGTCGTTTTGTGTGCTTGACATTGAATTAACAAATCAGCTGTTGCAAAGACTGTAGATACATTTCCATTGTAACAAATTAATTCTCAAACTGCTCAATTGGGGAGTTTCTTTTCGTCTAAGCAACATTGCCGATATTAAGCAGCACCCCACTGCATTGTAATTCCATAAATTCTTTATGCTTGTATGATTGTATCTATGGATGCTTACTGTCAATAAATAAGATGAGAAAAGACAGAACAATGACTGTTATCTTATATTCTCTATTGTTTCAGAATGGCAAATGATTTTTTTTTTTTTTTTAACATAACGTCCCTTTAAGAAGGCAGCAGAGAGCATAATTCTAACCAAAGGCCAAAAGATGTACCTATAACAATGTCGATAGAACGTGGTTGCAAGCCTTTATAAACTAATTAGTGAGAAGTCACACAAAATTACAAATTAAAAAAAAAAATACATAAAAATTAAATGTTTAACATCCCACGACATGAAAATACTCAATGCAGCAAGGATAAATACATTTCGATTTTTTTCTTATTTCAGGAAAGGGGAAGGGATTCATGGCAAAATTCATCATCCCCAAGTTGAACGAATAATGATGCCAAGCGAATAGAGATAAGAGAATTACCGTACAAGAAGGGAAGAGAATCTAGTTGCTCAAAACAAATGAAGATTTATTGTGTTTCTAGGCTTCCAGCTTCTCATAGTCATCATATTTGATGAATTTGCAGTTGAAAACGTCCAGCATATATAGCTGAATCTGATCAGGAGACGAAGTCCAGTTGAGTTATTCTAATAATCATGACAGAGAAAAATCAACAGATGCTGCCAATTCTTCTAGTTGGTTCTTCCCAAGGTTGGCTACAAGCTCCATGGAAATGAAGTGCTTTGGTATATTTGCAAAGTCTTCCACCTTGAAATCATAAACTGGCTGAAGCTCTTTTGCTTCTAAATCTGCTGCCTCAGCCTCCGCAAGAAGGAGGTTAGCTTCTTCTAGATTGCCAAGCTCCAAAGCCGCTGCTCTTTCAGCTGTAGCAGAACCTGCTGTTAAAAGCAGCCTCTCAAATCTTGCCATCGCTACCTCTTTTTCCTTGGATGAAACGAGCACCTCTGTCTCCTGAAGTTTCTCAATTGTGTCTTTAATTTCTCCCTCGAGCTTCTCAAGCTCTGATACAGCTCTTTTCATGTCAAGCTGTACGCTATCCTTTTCCACCATCAATGACTTTGCCTCTGCAGCTATTCGTGCCGCTTCCTTAAAATTTCGTGCAGTAGCAGCCACTTTCTTTTCTGCTTCCAGCTCTGGTACTCTTTTGTCAATATACATAATCTGCTGCTTGGATGACGCTATATTTTGCTGGATGCTAGATTTTCTTGTTGACAGTTCCTAAAAGTAGTTAAAAGATATTTATTTTTCAGCTGATGGCATTGCTAAGTTAATTTTGAATTTCCGGACATTGTATGAAACCTTTTTATGCTCAATTTAAAATGTGGAACAAAAAAATAAAAAAATAAATCGAAAAATAAAAAGTCACAAAGCTTTTGTATGTTATCTTCTTCTGCAACTAACATGTTTAAAATAGATCACATAACACCTCTATAATAATCAGAGCCAGTCGCAGTCATTAGTCTGTTAACACAAGTGCAAGGCCTCTTTATTGATAATTTTCTACCTATGCAATATGGTTTGATGATAGCTATAACTCTCGTCTGTTTCCCTCTTTCAATTTTTTTTCAGTATTTTTTTGGGATGAATCATATAAATTATAGGAGTCACTTGAATTTTTTGGCATAAATGCAAAAGACAGGAAGGGAAACTGGGAAACTAACCTGTAGTGAAGCTCTTGAACTCAAAATCACCTGTTGCAGCATTTGGACATCATCAGAAAGTTTCTCCTCAGTCTTTGCAAGCCTCACCTTATCTTCCCTAGATTTCAAAACAGAAACCATCAGATTTTTTCTAAGCCGAACGACTTCCTTGAATGTCTTTGCTTCCTCTGCAGAAGCATTTGCAAGTTCCCTAAATTTTGCTCCCGTTTCTTCCTCTTGATTGAGGTACTCATCAATTTCTTTCTTTTTCATTGACAAGGCTTCACTCTCCAAGTCTATGTTGGAAAGGCCGGATTGCAAGTCACCAACCTTTGAATCAATGTTTGATCGCATCTCCTGAAAACCAGAGACTACATCGGTGATCCTTTTATCAACTGCTTCGATGTTGCATTCGGTCTCTGCTATTTCCTGTTCTTTTTGTTTCACAAGAACAAGCAGCTTTTGCAGTTCATCCATCAGATCATCCTTTCTCTTACAAAGAGTCTCTCTTTCTTTCTTGTCATCCTCAACGGAGTGTTCAATGGAAGTATCTAATACACTACGTGCTTCATTTAGGATATGTGACTCAATTTCCAATTCCATTTTCTTGGCCTCCAAGGCTTCAGTTGTTGTTAGCCATTTTTCCATTTGAGTCGAAGACCCTTCTTGTGCTATCCTTATAACCAAATCTGCTTTATTTAAAGCATCCTGTGCAATAAATTCATGTGCAAAAGGATTGATCTTTTCATTCCACATACACAGACTCATAAACATCTAGTTATGAACTTGTGGGAAATCCGTATTTAGCAGAAGTTGGAAAATCATTAATAGAAAGATTAGAAACCAAAATCATAGACAATTTGTCATAATCAAGAGCATAAGTATTGGGTATCGCTAAAAAAAATGTAGACATCGGTTGATTGTGGGAAAATTTGTCATCCAAAAAAGTTGGAAATCATTTTAATAAAGACTAACAAGGAAAAGCACGGCCTCAGTTCATGGACAATAGCAATGGATGTAATTTCATTTGCAAAATTCACAAACTACATATGTCATCAAAACTCATGCACATAAGAATTAGATGTCACTCCATTTCCATTCCACGGAGAAATTCATAAGCAACTAAGGAAATTCACACAAATCTGGTTAATAATGGGGAAATCCATAACTTTGCAAATCTTGGGTCTTTTTGCATTATAGTCTCTACAAGACTTGATTTTACAAAGCAAAAGCACCATTTTTTATCTCATTCTTATATTAAAAAAAAAGACTACAATTTTCTCAATTGGAACTCATTCCACATGCAAAAAGATTCACAAACATCTAGTTCATCATGGTTAAATCCATTCCCTAGCTCAAACAAATTCAAAAATCATACTTCTCCTATAAGCTAAATAACTATAAAGTAAAGGCACCAAACCTTTGCAAATTGGTCAAGCAGAGAAGCGCACTCCTCCTCGGCTGCGACCTGCGACGTCAAGAAATCCTCCATTCTTGACTCCACGGCATCGCATTCCGCCTCGGCGTCCCTCAGTGCCACCACGAGGGACTGTCTCTCCTCGTCAGCCGTCGCCAGGCTATCGCTGAGCCTCTCAGCAGTCTCGAAATCCTCCGACTCGCACGCCTCGTTCAGCCGCCTCTCCAGCTCCACGTAGGCCTCCGAAGCCCGGCGCAGCCTCTCCGCCGCTCTTCTCCTCCTCGCGATCGCTTCCTTCCGGGATTCCGACACCGCCGCCGCCGATCTCCGCGCTAGCTCGAGCTTCTCCGAGATCTTCACTTTGATTTGCTCCAATAGAACCTCAGCGTGATCACCATCCCGATCCTGACCATCACGAAAGTCGTGATCCGTATCATCCTTGGACGAGTATTCACCATTAGCGACCTTCGACGGTACGGCACCGGCACCGGCACCTTCTTGGATTTGGGCCTGGGCCTCATCGGAGCCATCCTGAGGCTGGGCCGTGGTCTGAGCCTGAGCCTCATCGGCGGCGGAATCTCTGCCATAGCCGATCCTCAAAGAAGCCCTCTTTTTCTTCCGCGAAACCTGCCGAGAAACTGGTGGGATTTCTCCCCTCGTGGTGGGGAGCGGAGAGACGATTGTGAGGTCGGAGAAGAGGCTTTCATCAAGAGGCTGAGACGACGCCGTTTCAAGGCTGGTCGGAGCATCGCGATCAGGGATATCGCCGTCAAGACCATCACCATCGGCAAGCTTTGGCTGTACGGACTGATCAATTTGTTCTTCTTCCTCTTCGTTTTCCTGTTGTTGTTGTGGTGGTGGTTGATCCAAGAAGGAAGAGTTGGGGGTGAAGAGGACCATGCCCTCGAAGAGTGAGTCGGTTTCGTCCATTGATTTACAGAGTTTTTCTTCTTCTGTACTCGTCAAAGTCAAAATTGGTTACCGGTTCGTCTGTCTTCTCCTTATTATTGCTCTTGTTTCCACCCACTGTCTCCGACCAACTGGAAACTCCAATGCTCTTTCTGAATCTGATCAACATTCTGGTCTTAAACGCTTCGCTTCAGAAGTGAAAGAAGACCCTGGCCTTAGTTTAAGTTGGGCTTGGGCCTAAGCTTATATAGCCTGCAATTATTGGGTTGGCCCTACAAAAACCTGCCCCGGTTTCGCCGGATTTTGCGGGACTTTGGATAGGGATTGAGAAAATTTTAGGCTGCGTTTCGTAATAGATTCAAATTAGTGATTAGATTTGAGTGTGATTAGATTTAAGTTAATATGATTTAAATTATGATTTAAATTAGTGATTTAAATTGTTATCTGAATTGACATTTGAATGTGCATTTAAGTTTTAATCTGAGTATGAAATAAAATTGAAATTTGTGTTTGGAGAAGTAATAAAAATAGTTTTTGATTTATCAACAAATATACTAAATCTTAATGTTAATGATCTTAAAAAACATACAATATGGATTTTAATTTATTCCTCTCTTCACTAGGAGCACAATGAAAAAAGAATCATCTCAATAGGATAACAAATGAAGAAGTTATAATTTTTTTTTCAAATATAGGAGAGAGAATTTTAGTTTTTACTATTGCAGAGATATCTGAGTATCGAAAGTTTAGGGAAAGTTAGAACTTTGAAAACTTATATTTTTGATACTCAATAATTTTGGATTTTAGGGGAAACAAATATGTATTCAAAGAATTCTTAATACTCGAATCCAAATTTGAATCCAAAGAATTCAAAGAGTTCTTGAAACAAACAGGCCCTGCGATAAACTTTTTCTTTACTATTATTATTGTGTTCTAATACGTATTTTTCTTTCTTTGATTCATACTACTTCTTTTAGCCAAAATAGTTATAATACCCTATATAACACTTGTTTACCTTACTCCAAGCCAAAATACTAACGATTAATTATGTCGTTATACTCTTTAAAAGTGATATGTCTCAAACTTTTTTTGTGAAAGTGGTATGATTAAAAAAGATGCCACAGAAGTGGTATTTATCAAATAGACCCTTTTTTTTTTTTTTTGGTGACGACCCTCCCTACGTGGTCATAACTTAACTTAACGTGATCGTAAACTTTAACATACTTATTAATAAAGTACAAAAATTTTAGAATAATTTTTTTTAAATAGATTCTTGCTATCAAATCATTGGCATAAAACCTTAGAACGATTAATAACTGCTTTTCTAAAACTTAATAACAAATGAATTCTTGAAGATAAAGAATTCTCAACGTGTAACTTTAAAAGATATAATAATTATTTCTCAACACTTAATTGCATAAAACCTAACATAATACATGATTTCTCAAACGTGATAATTAATAATAATTATTACGTTTTAACATAACTATAATCTCCAAAAGCATGATCATTTGCATAACTCATAACATTAATTTCTTGAAATATAACCATAGTAATTTCCTTGAACTTTTCTTTTTAAACATAAGGATAATTATTTAATAACTATTACTTTAAAGACATTTCTCAATTTAAATAAAACTATTTTCAAAACAATTTTAAATTAAATATTAAAATAAAATCCCATTGAAATGCTCTTTAAAACTTTCTTAAAAATTTCTTATATATTTTACTTATAATTTATCATCTTAAAAATAACATATTGATATCTTTAAAAATTAATCTTTTCAGAACTTATCATAAATATAATTACTTGGAACTCGATCACTTAGATCGATATAATAATAATAATTTTTGAAGCGTATTCATCTAAACTTTCATAAAAGTAAATTCCTAAGAACATATTCATTAAAACCATTATTTATTTTGGCATAAATCTCATATAAGCATTTTCTTGTTATATTTAATTGTATAAGTTTCTCACTTGAAAACTTCGCACATTTGTTGCATGGTCTACCGCAACATTTTTAAACTT
The DNA here is from genome assembly GCA_946598075.1 of Artocarpus hirsutus. Taxonomy (NCBI): domain Eukaryota; kingdom Viridiplantae; phylum Streptophyta; class Magnoliopsida; order Rosales; family Moraceae; genus Artocarpus; species Artocarpus hirsutus. The sequence goes on from CAMOHE010046893.1 coordinate 18,359, forward strand.
TAAAATCCTCTAGACCAAGGTTGCGAAATCACAAGCTCAGTTTTTAAATCATAATTACGTAAGTTATTACTTATTTATGTGCACATATTTTCGTAAGGTGTAAACATACGAAATTTCGTAAAATAAAACATGTATAAATTCGTAAAATAAAAAAGCGAAAAAATTATATTGCGTGAGCAATATCCATTCCTATCTTCACCATTCGTCCGCCGCTCACCACTACCCATTAAGTGCCGCTGATAGGTTTTCTTATCCACAGCTTGAACATTCTTAAATGAGCTTTCGCTCAGCAAGTAGGAAATTAGTCTCGCAATACGTAAATAAAAACCATTTTTATAAAAATATGCATGAACATTTTATGCTTGCTTATCAACTTGAATTATGCTTAATTATTTAAGCTGTATCTTATCTTCTTACTTTGGGCCCGGTGATCGTACTAGTTGTGCGCGAATCTTGGAAAGTTAGGGTTCGCGAGGTCCCAACGACACCAAGATTATTCATTTTTTTAACATAGAGCCTCCCCGTAGGTCAGAAGGTTCGTACGACACCTTTAACTTGTCTTATAAGTTTCACTTGCATTATTGTGTGTATGCAGTATGATTTATCACTACATGACATCACAATTTCATAATTCTTGAATCTTAAACCATAATCATGCTTGACTTGAAGGTGATCAAACAATATAATTTAAATATTGCATGCATCACACATTAATCATCACATTATCATCATGGCATTTCACATCATGTCATAACATAGCATATCATATCATAACATATAACAGTGTAATAAATCACTGATCATGTATTTTCATAAATTTTATAAAATATCTAAAATTAATTTATTTTTAAACTATTCATACTGTAGGCGAGATTCCTTCTTACCTGGACTCCAAACTGAGCGGGTCCAGTTGCATCTCGCTGTATCTGCAGTCTACGCAGCATCCTCAGCAGTGCTCCTCGAGCGGCCGTGGATGGCTAGGAATGCTCCATGGAGATTTATTATTGCTGAAAACATCATTCTGGACTCCGTTATTGTAGTATGGGTTGCCTCGATTCGTGTACAATCGGTACCAAATATTTTTATCGTAGTGGAATTTGCTTAAACAGAGGTCACCATCGCGTTTAGAGTGTCAAAACGAGTCGAGAGGTGGTCTCGGATCGTCGATCAGAGGTTGGGAGCTCAAAACCTGAGGTTCGTCGAAGGCCAGCCGTCCACGGCGACGCGTGGGGAGCATGCGGCGGCTCCGGTGGTCGGCGACGGCTGAAACTTCAGCTGTCCCCATTTTTCCACCTCCTGAGTTGACTGGTGGGGTCAATTTGACCCAATTAGTACTCCAACTACCTAGATCGAAGACGGGTTTCTCGGCCAAAATTGGTGGCTCCGATCTTGGTTCCACTGTGGGGATTCGGCCAAATTGGCTTAGGGGTTTTGTTACCCGTGGTTGTCTGAGCATTTCCCATCTATTGGCGGGGTTCGACGTGGCATGGCACGGTAGCTCCGGGACTCTCACGGCGGCACTAGACGGTGGAGGTCATTCTCCATCGATTCGACGACGTTTCGTGAAATTGAATGGTCCATAAGCTTCTCCGTGCAGGTCTGAACATTTCCTCTCCTCCAATTTGGGGCGAGGCGGTTGGGAAGGGCAGGCACCATGGCTCCCACGGCGGATGGAGACGACGGACTCCGATCTCCGGTGGCCAGCTACGCTACAGCGAAATTGATTGAGGTGTCTTGCTCGCCTTGATCTTCTGAACAAAATGGTGAGGTCAATTGACCTCGACGGTGGTCGGAGCTACAAGATCGATGAGCTCCATGACGGCTTGATAGCGGTGACTTCGAACTCAGACGTCGGGCCAAGATAAGGTGCAATTGGGCGGGGGTTCTCATTCCCCGTCGCCCTCTAAGTCGAACGGCACGGGCGGTGTTGATCATCGTCACCGGCAACGGCGAGATCATGGGTCGGCACAGTGGCAGAAAGGGGGTTGCTCCAACGAAGTTCCTTCGGCCAAAATCGAGCTGTAATATCGGTGCCATTCTCTTCGTCTCTTCATTCTGAGTCTGTTGACATCAAGATCGTATCGATCGAAGCTCGAACGGAGGAGATATCACACCAGAAAATTTTGTGATTTCCAGCCACTTTGACCAGCACGTGAGGGCTACTCCGGTGACGTTTTGGGTGGCACGGCACACCATTGGAACCAGCTCGACGAGAGCTTTCCAATGGTATGGGTGGTGTCAAAAATGGAAGTCGGATCTTGGATTGTGTTTGAGGAAAAGAGAGAGTAGAGAGAGAAAGTAGAGAGAGAGAAATGAGCTGATCTGATTGGGGGCTTTTTTTTTGTATTTATAGAAAACTTGTGGTCCACACAGTCTAAACCGTGCAGTACCAAGTAGATCAAATTTGATCTATAACTTTTAAATTTTCGTGGACATAACTGTACTTTTAAAAACTGTAATTTTTTTACAGTTTAAAAATAATCACATAAATTTTCAATTCACTTGTTGTATTTTTTTTTTTTTTTGTTACTGCAATATTCATTTTGACATAGAAATCATTTTCATAAATTTACCCATACTATATGGATTTTGTGATTTAATTTTGAAACAATAAACTTTGAGACATTTGTCCTCAAAATTGATAATTAATTATTTTCACAACTATATACATATATGTATATATGTATATGAATTCTAAGAAAGATATTGTACATTTAAAACTTTGCTCAATATAACTATTTTATTTATTTATTTATTTTTAACTTTTAAAATTTCAAAATTTATAACATATACTTTTTATTAAAAATTCTCATACTGTAAACTTCAAATTTCATTTTTAAAAATAATAGTTGTAATTTGTAAAAGTTTTGTAAATTAAATTGACTATCTGAAAGTCAATTTAATTTAAATCCCAAACTTAGCACAATTTTGTGCTTCACTAACTAATCCTTGTAAAGAGCCATTTATGTAAGGGTGGCAATAATCGTGTTCGTGCCGTGTTCGTGTCGGCACGTTTAGCCCGAACGCGAATACGACACGATTGATAAACGTGCCAGAAATACAAACACAAACACGACACGCCTATGGCACGCGTAACACGGCACGACACGATTAACACGATTATTAAACGTGCCGTAACGGGTTGACACGATAACAATACGTATATGACACGTTTATGACCCAATTAACTAAAAATTAAAAAATTTAAATTTTTTTAAAAAGCCAATAAAGAAAATTAACAAAAACACAATATCTAATTAATATTAACCTACTATAAATATTTCAAATATTTTTATTTTTAAGTTTAAATATGTTATAAATAGGTAGGTCGTGTCGTGCTGTGTTAACACGTTTACGGCCCGTTTAATTAAACGTGTTAAGGCGTGTTTAGCATGTTAGCACGAATCCAACCCGTTTATTTTCGTATTATTCGTGCCAACCCATTTATGGCACAATTAATAAACGTGCAGTCCAAACCCGTTTATCTCATATCGTTTTCGTATCGTGTCATCGTGCTGTGTTCGAATTGCCGGCCCTACATTTATAGGTCCATATCTTACCAATAGATCAGCGTTTGTGGATTCCATCAATGCTCTTCTTCTTCTTCTTCTTCTTCTTATTATTCACTATTATTTTAATAACTGATATTATTATTATTGTCATTGTTATTACAATAATAATAATAATAAACTTTACATAATTATTAATGTGTATAATAATTAACTATACACATTCAAAACATTGAAATTCTTGCATCCTTGAACTTGGTGATCACCTTTTTTAATTTATGGTATGGAGCTCATGATCACTATTGATCTAGGTTTCTTTTACTGAACTGTTATCACATAAGAATTTTTACATAATTTTAGTAAGTTGGAAATTCTACTTTTGTCAATAACATCATCTTTTGGCTCATGTATAAAATTAATAAATCATAAACTCTTGGTTTAGCACATCAAATAATTATTTTTAATTATTTTAATGTACTATCATAACATTACATTGTTACATGTTTCATAAATAAAGCACATAATTTTGTGCATTTACAACATTAATTATTTTTAAGGTCTTACGGCTATTAAGACCTTTAAATTTACGTGTTAATAAATGCTAAACTTGTACTTTCTTAAGCTCTTAATTGAGTAATGAGAGAAAAATCCTTAATTGATCGTAGTCATTAAGTTTTGAATTTTTCGGGTCATTACATTTTTTGGAAAAAAACAATGTTTAAAGACACTGTCGATGTTAAGAATTAGAAAATGTGGGTCTTATCTAAAGCTTTATGTTAATAGGTTTTATTTTATATATTTTATGGTGTATAGCATTATCGACATCTCTAAGCATTGTTCTTATATTTAGTAAGAGATAAATATAAGGAGGAAGGAGAACGAAAAACATGATAAAAATTATTATCAAAATAACAAAAAGAAAAGATACTTTGTTTTTAATTGTTTGTTTGTGTTTTCAAAAACATATTGCGGTAAGGAAATGAACATGCCTATAATTTTTTTTTTGTAATTACCCTAAAAAAAATTTTTTAATATGAATTTTTTAAGTAATACCTCAATGCATATGTAAGGCTTTTGGGTTGTCACACCCTCTTGGAGCTGTCAACTTGGGCCAGGCCAAGTGGCCGATCCGAAGCCCATTGTTTTCGCCTGGGCCCAGCCCTTCCTTGTACAAGCCAGGGCTTGGCCTGGCCTAAAGAGTCGGGCTAGGCCTTACTTCTAGGCCCAACGATCAGCCCAGTTCTGGCCCAAGTGGGCCTGGCCCTAACCCGACGCTTAAAAAAAAAAACTCAAAAATCAAAATTATCAAAATAAAAAAAGGTTAATGAGACATGTAGTCCTTTTTTATGTGTAAAATTAAAATACGCTGCAGTTTATGAATATTCTTTATATGTCTCAATGTATATGTATAAAGACATTAATGATATTTTTAATTTTTTTAGAATAACTATAATATACGTATTTAAGATTTCAAACGGATTATAATATCATTATATTTAAAAAAAAATCCTGGAATTAGGGCATTTATTGCTTAAATTTCAATTGGTATCTAAAATAACAATTTTAAAATTCCTTAAAAAGATGAAATTTTTTTATCAACAAGTTGGATTTACCGACAAATTAAAATTAAGGTGTTGTAATTAAATTAATGATATAATTTTACTGACAAATTAAAATTAAGATGTTGTAATTAAATTAATGACACAATATTATTAAGTCTTTTTATATGTCTTACTAGTTATATAATCGATATATCATTAAATTAATAATATGTAATGATCATGATACGCAATAATATTCATTTCTTAACACTTCAAATAAATGATATTTTTTTTTGTGATATGTAATTAAGTTAATAATATAATATTTATTAAGCCTTTTTATGTATCTTATAGGTTATATAATTGTTATATCATTAAGTTAATGATACTTGATAATAATGATATTTAATAACATTCATTTCATTTTTTTAAAACTTTAGGCGATAATGATAATGCATCAATATAATATTTTAAATAAGAAATACACGTGTATATATTTTCTCTTATTTAACTATTTAAAAAATAAGAAAATTTGTTGTAAAAATTTAAATACATGATAATATTTAGTTAGAAGGTATTTTAAGGCTTTGAATATATAAAATTTTTAAAAAGAAATATATAAGTGATATTTTCATAATGAAAATAGATATTAATTCACTCTTTAAAAAAAAATAAAAGATTATGTAATTTTTACAATAAAAAAGGCAGCAAAATGCGCATACATTATTGCTCTAAAAAGAAGGCCCCAGGCCCAAGACGAATTCCAACATCCAAGTTGGGATGGCTAATGGTCATACACAACTTATATTGCAATGCAAAAGGCAAAATTCATGTCACGAATTGATTGCATGAATCATAATTTTTACTGTCAAAATGATCCATGAATCAAACAACGGTCACAACTTGCACTATATTTACCGTTAAAGATAACGGTCAAATTGATTGAATCACAAATTATAATTAAACAACGGGCATATTACCGCTGGTTTTGAACCTTGTAAAACAGAGATACAACCATTTTTTTTTCCCCTAAATTTTGTGTATAAATACCAATTTTATTAACTTATCATTCACCCAACTCTCTTTCTATTCATCAATTTCCATTCTCCAATTTCTCTTAAATCTTCAATTCCTCTTAATTCTAATTCTACAAATCTCTCAATTAGTTTTAGAAAAAAAAATCTCTCAATTAGTTAAAAGTAAATTTTTTTGTTAAAAAAGATTGGTGATTCTCTAAATTTTTTTGTTAAAAAAGATTGGTGATTCTCTACTTCAATTTTCAATATGATTACAATTTACAATTATAAGATCAATTTTTTTTTATCAAATTTACGGTGCTTTTAGTTTTGATTATATAATTATTAATATATTTATATGTTTATTATCATTTTTACTCTTGTAGGATTAGAAAATGGAATCAAATATGTATAGGTATGATCTTGATGGTGATAACTATTATGGAATAGATGACCTAAATATAGAAGAAGAAGAAGAACAAGAAGAAGAAGGCATTCTCTGCATGAAAGTTGGTGACGAAGTTAATGAAACGCAACAACAACCACCAATAGTCAATGAAAGCATCAATTCTCAGCATCAACAATGCCCTAAAGCTGTTCAACTGCAATGATAGGAGCAGGGGGAAAATGCACATGTTGTTGGCAATTCTTTGATACAGAAGAGAAATTAGACAAGAATGGTAAAAAGGTAACTGTTGTGATTTATAAACTTTGTAAAGAAGTTTTGTATGCAAATTCTATAGATGGAACTAGACACTTAATTGCTCATAATGAGAAATTCAACAAGGAAAGGAGCCTACACAAACTCAACTTGCATTTACCGTGGATGGTTCGGTAAGTATATGGTCCTTTGATCCAACTGTTACTAGCTAATCTTTATGCTGTTTTATTATTACTATAGATTTACCTATTAATGTGAGAGCTCTTCTTATGAAGAACATATTCAGAGAGCACGTTATCCTTAGTTCCAAAAAATATCTAGAAGTACTCCTAGGAATGATATGATAGCATATTATGAAAAAATGTGCACTGCATTAAAAATTGAAATGAGAAACAAATATAATATAATATTACATGGATATTGGATAACATAGATATGTTTGGCTAGTTTTTGTTTTTTTTATTTTTTTATTTTTAAACGATCAAACTATATTTTTTTATCAATTATATTTGCCCCCGAATTATGTCATTTGCATCATTTTGTCCATTGACTTTTAAAACGCACCGTTTCATCCCTTTAAACTCTGTTTCGTTAGCCGAAAAACTTCTTCCATCCAACGTCCATTAAATTTAATAATTTTTTTGTTAAGTTGGCCACATAATTTATAGGAAGTTAAAAAAAATAAATTAATAATAAATACCTTCCTTCCAAAAATCAATTTTGTACCCTTCCAAAAGTTTTGATTTTAATTTTGATTTTGATTTATTCATATCATAACTTTTTTTTTGTTGAGTGTTAAAGTAAAAAATATATCACATTTATCTATTTACAAAAGCAAACCACTCCAATAAGTTTTCCTACCATTAGTTCCGTTATCGTGAAATTTCAAAGTGAACAAGGTTAAATTTGGGCTTTTCATCATCAACCTGCCAACCAATCATTATTAAATGAATAATCTACCCTCTTTCAATTGTTTATATTACAATCAAGTCAATAAAATTTGGTCAAATTTAACGGATGTTGGATGGGATGTTGGATGGAAGAAGGTCTTTTACCAATGGAACAAAATTTGAGGGAATAGATTGATGCATTTTTAAAGTCTCAGGGCAAAGTCGCATAAATGATATAGTCTAGAGGGTAAAGATGAAAATTATTCTTTCTTTGATCATGACAAAGCAGATTATTAGATGCTATAAGAAAGTTTTATGGAGTTAAATCTTTTATTATGAGAATGATAAATTCATTACGTTAATGACAACAGAGATTATAAGTACTTTAAGAATATTTTATGGAGTTAAACAACGACAAAGCCAGAAATTTTCCTCTAAGCAGGCTAATGATTATGACAAAAACTAGCTAAAGTTTAACTAAATTCAACAATTATTAATGTAGTATAATTGTTGTCAACCTTGTTATCAAAGCTAATAAAGATATCTTTCTCAACATATATAAGTAAAGTATCATTTATCAATTGATTTCACCCTTGATTGCATAGTCAATACTTTATAAAATTCATAGGAGAAAATATATTCTCCATACTAACAATAATCCTTATTAGAGTTAATGCTAATGTCATAAGCCAATAAACTTATAATATAAGTAATTTTTTATTTCTTTTAGTCATTAGAATGAATATTGACAATATAAATATCAAATTGATCATCTAAGTGTTATAAGCTCTAAACATAAAATCTTTTGGGATAGTGCTTAAAAAATTAGAATTGAATATTATTTTTTATTGTCAGAAATTGAAAAAGAATTATTTAGACTAAAACATGTTACACAAAAAAAAAAAGTAGAAGGACTTAAAAAAACAAGTTGGTATTTATCTTATATGCTACATAAAAAAACAAGCTAATATTTACATAATGTATATTGAGTTTTTTTTTAAAAAATAATTGGACCTTTGTAAAAAGCATGAGAGAGTGAATTTATGTAATTTTTTTAGCATCCCTGAATTTTAAAGTGAGATTTATTATGTTAAGTTTAATTATTAAGTATGCCAAGTATGAATTTAATGTTAATTTTAGTCATTTAAGATTTTATTTTATCTGTTACATTTAAAATTTTGATTTTTTGTTTTGAAAACACCAAATGATATTTTTACACTACATTTTTTCTATAATTATGAAAATGCCCTTAAGCTTTTTATTTTTATTTTCATTTCACTCTCTCTTACTCTTCCTTTATTTCTTTCTCTCTTTCCTGTATCTCTAGACTCTTTCTCTCTCTGCACTTTCTTCCCTCTTTCTTTCCTTTGATTTTTCCACTATTTGAGACAAGGAATCAAAGTTCAAACTACCCAAGAGTTTTTCAAAACGTCCATTGAGGTTAGTTTTCTCTTTTTCTTTAAAATTTCAAAGCTTTAATTTCAAATTTCAATTTTTCTTTAAATGTTGAATCCAAACTCTTCTTGACCTCAAATAATGTTCAATTTAAAATGTGGAAACTGTCTTAAAGTGAATCTAAACTTGGTTTGAGTTGAAATAGATTTAATCAAGTTTGGTATTTTTTTTTATTTTCAAATACATTGTGAAATTGAGTTTAAATTTGAGAAAAATGGTTTAAGTTTGTTCTATTATGGTTTTATATGTTTTCTGTGTGATTTCTATGTTCTGGAAATTAACAAACAGGTTTAAAATGAAGATTTTAGTTTTGGGAGACCGAGACTCAAAGTCTTAGGTCCCCAAAATTTTTCAGTTAGGTAGGCCGATCATGAGCATCGACAGGCCGGACTTATGAGTTTGGTATACTGGATTTATATCATCGGTAAGTCGAACTTAGGGACAGTTCGATAGGTTGGTCTTGTACAGTTAGTAGGCTGAATTGTGGAGTTCGGTAGGGTGAACAGGGATGTTCGGTAGGCCGACTGTGAACTTAAAAAATTGTATTTTTCTTTTAGTTTTCAATGTTTATTGACTTAGAAATGTTTTAAAAAAGACTATGATTTTGTGTTATGATTATTTTGGTAGCCCCTTTTAATTTGTTTTGGCCAAAGTTCATTCTTTAAATGTTTCCTTTCAAGAATGAGTTTTGTCTTTGATTTTGAAGAATTGCATTTTGATATTCTTTTTAGATTTCCAAAACCGTATGGTGATGTTTTATCAAGTTTCTTACAAGTAAGTTTTTATTGATTTTTGCCAATGATTTGAGGATTGTGTAGTAATTATGATTGTGAATAATGTTGTCAACTGTGATTAATATTTTAAAATAATTTATTTTTAAATAATTACCATACTGATCCTTTCGTTTACGTTTTCCTGTTTTTTTTTTTTTAAATCCCCTTCCAGGTTTGAAGAGGAAGGAAGGTCCTAGTATCGACACCTGACTTTATGAATAGATATGGTATTTTCTCTAGACCTGTTGTCTGATACGTGTTTTGTACGACTTGTCTCAGTCTTGATGTAGTTTTCGTTTCTATCAGTTGTATGTTTTTAATTTATCTTAAAAACGATGATTTTCAGTATTCTTGTATTGTTATTATTGATATCATTTGTATTTTATTTACTTATCCACCTTCATGGTAAGCGACCATATGATGGTAAATGAGAACGAGATCTCAACCCCACCTTCATAACATTCACGTGACGGTGATCACTGATGATATTTATTTAGGCTGTGAAATCTACTTTGTTTATTTACTTCATCTTTATTTACCTCGCTTAATCCGCCTTATTTACTTTAATTTCAACTTTTTTACCTAAAACTTACTGACCCTTTTCCTGGGGTGTCACAAAATAATATGAGAGCGTAGACTTCAGATCTTTTGGGAACTGAACCTATGAGATTTTCACTGTTTTATTTTGATTTTTTAAGTTTTGCCTTGAGATAGTTGTTGTTACAGTTGCGTTTGAATACACAGTGTAATTGTGATTTTAAACTTCAGATATTTAAAAATTTCAAGGACAAAATTTCTTTTAAAGAAGGTGGAATGTAACACCCCTGAATTTTAAAGTGGGATTTATTATGTTAAGTTTAATTATTAAGTGTGCCAAGTGTGAATTTAACGTTAATTTTGGTCATTTAAGATTTTATTTCATTTATTACATTTAAAAGTTTGATTTTTTGTTTTTAAAACCTCAAATAATATTTTTACATCATATTTTTTCCATAATTACGAAAATACCCTTGAGCCTTTTATTTTTATTTTCATTTCACTCTTTCTCTCGCTCTTCCTTTCTTTCTTTCTCTTTTTCCCGTCTCTCTCTCTCTCTGTGCACTCTCTTCCCTCCTTCTTTCCTATGATTTTTCTGTTGATTTGAGATGAGGAATCGAAGTTTAAACCACCTAAGAGTTTTTCAAATGTCCATTGAGTTTAGTTTTCTCTTTTTCTTTAAAATTTCAAAGCTTTAATTTCAAATTTCAATTTTTCTAAGAATGTTGAATCCAAACCCTTCTTGAGCTCAAATAATGTTCGATTTAAATTGTGGAAACTGTTTTAAAGTGAATCTAAACTTGGTTTGATCTAAAATTGACTTAATCAAGTTTTGATATTTTTCTTTGATTTTCAAATCCATTGTGAAATTGAGTTTAAATTTGTTTTAGTATGGTTTCTATGTTTTTTGTGTGATTTCTATGCTCTAGAAATTGAAAAACAGGTTTAAAATAAGGATTTGAGTTTCAAGAGGTCAACACTCGAAGTTTCAAGTCTCCATATTTTTTCAGTTCAACAAGACGATCGTGAGCATTGGCAAGCCAAACTCATGAGTTTGACATGCCAGATTCATATCATTGGCCATGAGTTTGGCCTGCCGGATTCATATCATTGGCAGGCCAAACGTAGGGATAGTTCGGCAGGCCAATCCTGTACAGCCAGTAAGCCAAACTATGGAGTTTGACAGGCTGACTATGAACTTGAAAAATTGTATATTTTTTTTTTATGGTTTTCAATGTTTAATGATTTAGAAATGTTTTAAAAAGGATTATGATTTTGGGTTAGGATTATTTTGAGTCAGAAGGCATACTGATAAATAAATTAACATAATGATATTTGTTGAATGTAATTTCTGATTTTAAATGCAATTTTAAGGTTTTGAACGTATATAGAGAATACATTGAATTTTATTTGGAGCTTACGTTATTGGAATTTCAAATAAGGTATGATATACATATATTTCTATCCCTTTTCTTTGGTAGCCCCTTCTAAATTGTTTTGACCAAAGTTTATTTGTTAAATATTTTCTTTTAAGAACGATTTTTGTCTTTGATTTTGAAGAATTATATTCTGATATTCTTTTTGGATTTCTAAAACCCGTACGCTGATGTTTTATCAAGTTTTTTATAAGTAAGTTTTTATTGATTTTTGCCAATGATTTGAGGATTGTTTAGTAATTATGACTTGGGAATAATGTTTTCAACTGTGATTGATATTTTAAAATAATTTGTTTTTAAATAATTATCCTATTGAGCCTTCCGCTTACGTTTTCTTTTTTAAAAAAAAAAAAATCCCCTATCTAAGTTTGAAAAGGAAGAAAGGTCCCATGATCAAAACTTGGCTTTATGAGTAGATATGGTATTTTTTTTTAAACTATTGTATGATACGTGTACTGTACGACTTGTCTCGATCTTGATCTAGTTTTTGTTTTTGTCAGTTGTATGTTTTAATTTATCTTAGAGACGATGATTTTCAGTATTCTTGTATTATTATTTTTGATGTCATTTGTATTTAATTTACCTACCCATCTTTGTGGTAAGCGACCACCTGATGGTGAATGAGAACAAGATTTCGGTCTCACCTTCATGGCATTCATATGACAGTAATTGCCAATGATATTTATTTCGGCTATGAAATCTACTTTGTTTATTTACTTTATCTTTATTTATCTCATTTAATCTTTCTTATTTACCTTAGTTTTAACTTCTTTACCTAGACATGGGGCGTCACACTTTTGGAAGAGACAGATCAATTTTTCAATTTTTTAGTGGGCTATTTGTAGTTTAATCCAATACAATACATGTTTATAAATATGTATATATAGGTTTATAAAAAAGTTGAGGGGGGCTCGTTACGAGGGTGATGATTTCATTGCCTTATTAATGTTACAGTTTTTTCTTTAACTCTTGTCCTTATAATATTCATAATCATGAACTTTAATAAGTCAAAAAGTGTCAAAAACATGATAGAGCTTTATAAATTTACATTTATTTATGATTTTTTTTAAAAGGAATATTGTTTATAATGAAATCATCAAATTCTTTGTGATAATACACGTGTCTTAATGACAATGTCAATGTCGAGTTGTAGAACGTCAAAAAACAAACAAAAACTTCTACTAGGCCTTCTATGCCTAGGTTCAAAATCGTTTAAGGCACTTTAAATTAAGATGGTTTAAATTAATATTTGATAAAATAATAAATAAAGCAAGTTCAAACCATAGAGACGGTTCTAAACAATCAAAACCCTTATCATTTAAATTTTGTCCCCTCAAGTCCTTATAGTTTGAACCATTTTCTACATTAAAAACTATTTTTATTTTCGTTTTTTTTATAAACCATAATTTTTCAAACATCAGTTCTTATTTTAAATTTGATGTAATGTTTTATTCTTATTTTAAACTTTTATGTTTAAAACTTAAGTTTAAAACCATCATTTAAACCTTGTAGTTTAAAACCCACAGTTCAAACTGTAAAGTTTTAAACTATACTATTTTGAACCTGCGCACCAAATAGACCATGTATCATCTATATATCTAAAGTCTTTAACACCACTACGAAAAAAAAAAATCAAGAAAAAGATTTGAAAACATAAGAATCTAGTGAGCATGAATGAATTTTTCCATTTCTTGGAACTTCTAGTTGTATCTAGGGGTGCTCATGAAATTTGTGAATTCGTGGGATCTACCCAGCCCAATTCAATCAGAAGGTTTTAGATTGGATTGATTCTGGATTGAGAAAATCTCAATCCGAAGATTTTGGATTAGATTACAAATTAAGAAATTTTCAATCCGTCTAATTTTTCAATCCAAAACCCCATATATAGACTATAATTGTAATAATATATGTTATCAGCTTATGTAACACAACTTGTGTTTAAAATTCTATACGACAAGATTAATAATTACAAGTTTTAAAAATATATTCTGTCCTTTCTTAAATAACTTATCTTATTTGTTTCTTTTTATCTTTTTGCAAGCAAGTCATGTGCTTCTTCATATTTAGAATTAATTGAAGTTTTGAGTGCTGTTGAAGAATGAATAATAATATATTTATAAGTTTTTTTAAAGACTTGATTTTAAGTTTTATTGAAGCTACTTTGTCTTAATGATTGGTTGCAACAAATTTGACTTTATTAAAGTATTTTATATTATAGATTGTTTATTTTAATTTTTTATGTTAAAAAAACTGGCCTTCAATATTCTTATTATATAAAAGGTCATAGCTTAATCCACAAATCTTGAATCCAATCAAAAGTTTTAGACCGGATTATGGATTAAGATTTTTTTAATTTGAATATTTTGGATTGGATCACGGATTAAGATTTTCTCAATATATATGAAGGTTTTGAATTATATTACAGATTGACCTTAAATCTGTAAAATCGAATCCGTAGACACCCCTAGCTGTATCACAAGTTTTATTGGATTCTTGCATGCCTTCTGATTGTGCCCAAAGATGACCACAATGTCCACATCTAGTTTTCTTCTATGATTCACTATCTAAAATAACAAGCTGCAAAATCTGTCAAAAAAGTTTTATTATTAAATGGATATAATAATAATAATAATAACAAAGAATTAAAACAAATTGTAATTTGGAATGATTCATAATTTAATAGTTTCATTGCCACTTTTTATAACCATAAGGATTACGGAATTATAACAGAATTGAAACAAATAGTAAACATGCAGCAAAATGATAAGGAAATTAATTAATGAAACGATGTTTTTTATTAATAATATGATGATACAATATCAAACAAAGCAAGCACCAACAACCAAAAAACAGAGAACAGAGAGAAAAAAAGAAACACCAATGATGCCAAAAACCTACCAGAGAAACACAAAATGAGGTAAAAATAAAAAATGCAGAGAAACACAAATCAACACGTAAATTGGCTTCAAAAAGTCCACTAAAAATGGATTAGAAGCAATAATCATCCGCATCAAACAACTCACTTGTCTATGATTTGTTATATAATTTCCAACAAAATTTGTTGTAATTTGTTATAATGCAAAATTGCAAACTCTATATATAATGGACTCGACAAAATTTAAACACTTACTAATAAAAAAAAAAAGGGTTAATGATCCTGCATGTCACTGAACTTTTAAAAGTGTATTATATTTTGGTCCCTAATCTATTTTTAAGAGGAAGCTTAGTCTAGGTTGTTCAATTTGTTATACAAGTAAATTGCACCGTTGTGTCCTAATTTATTCATTTTTCACATAATACATCTCAA
Organism: Artocarpus hirsutus; assembly: GCA_946598075.1. Classification (NCBI taxonomy): domain Eukaryota; kingdom Viridiplantae; phylum Streptophyta; class Magnoliopsida; order Rosales; family Moraceae; genus Artocarpus; species Artocarpus hirsutus. The sequence goes on from CAMOHE010046893.1 coordinate 33,484, forward strand.
ACTTTTTATCTCAATAAAATACACCCTGAATTTTTAAAATCATTGACAATTGAGATGCAACAGCTAATAAGCGTTTGAAAGGAAAAATAATTTTGGTCACAAAATTCATACGTGAGTTTTCTTAAGGGTAGAGGTCATCATTTTATAGAGACAAAAATAAAAGTTCAATACGTGAAAAAGAATACTTAACAAATATTAAAAGTAGCTATTAGATTTCAATTGTTAATAAATCAAAATTCAAGATATACTATGCTAAAATCAAAAGTTTGAGGTGCATTATGCAAAAATAAATAGTTCATCATACAATAGTGCAAATTTACTCATACCTGATAGAGAATCAGTCATGTGCCACTTACATGACTATCTTTAGAAAAAATTAGAAAACCAACTTTTAAAATATCCTTTGAAAAAAAAAAAAAAATCTTGTCCATTGAATCCGTAGGTCCAATCTGAACCCCCTTTTTTCTTTATCAAACTAAATTTAAAACTAAATTACTCTCAATATTTTGTTTAAAATTGAGAAAACTTTCTCATGTTTGGAAAATTTTCTTTAACAATTTTTTTCCTCGAAACTAAAATATTTACTTTCTAAAATAACTTAAATATTGAGGTTAGGATTGGGATGCAACTTTGGCATAAGTTTTTTTAAAGCATGTTGTTATGAAAAAGTACGATACAAATAAAGAACAAAAATACACATAGATTTACGTAAAAACCTAAAACGAAAAAAAAAAACCACAGGTAGAATAGAAAAAAATCACTAAACTCGAAGAAGATTACAAGGTGGCGGTGATCAGGGCGGCTAAAAGTCGATAATGCCAAATCTTAATGCAATATATCATATATATATATATATATATATATATATATATATATATAAACAAAACCCCTAATATGTTATATAATCCAATGGGCTTAACTCTCCACAACTACCACAGATCTCACGAAAAATTTCATATTTGTTGTTTCATCACAATTATAGCATCGCAAACTTTTTAAGTCAGAGCAAATTGAATTCAAGTCACCATACTCTAACACATTTCATATAATTTTTAATCATTTTACATGACAAGGTGAGAAAATCTCGGTTGTTTAAGAAAACTTCTGAGCACTCAAAAACAAATTTCCAAAACCCATTGTCGGGACCATTCCACGTATATAGCGTTGATGTGGACATTTCTATGATCCGCAATATAGGAAATGATATGGAAGGTCACTTAATATTTCTCCATGAACCACACGTATTATCATATAACAATAAAATCTTCTTGTTAGACCGGCCGTCCTAGCTGATTAATATAAGTTTCATTATTTATCCTTTTTAAGGAACATTTTTTATTTTACCTTTTTTTTTTCCTTTTCGTAATCATAATGACTTCCCATATATCAAGGTTACATGCTTTTTTCCATCACAAGCGGACAACGACTTTGACCTGAGAAACACGGTCTAACCAGTCTGCAGATTCCCAGTAATTGTGCAATCGATTTTGCTTCATTTTCTTCTGTATGACATAAATTCTCTCTTACTGTCTGTCTCTTTTGCCCAATTAAGCAATTCAATTAGTTGCTTGAGCTTCGAGCTATGGCGGGGCAGCTAATTTCCAGATGCCTCCAACAGCTCCAAGTTATAGCCGTGAAAAAGCTCCGATCGACTGTGATTGAAGTAGCAGAAGAACAAGTGAAGTTAATCAAGGATGTCGAGAAAGAAATGGAGAAGCTCAGAAGCAATCTCACAGCAATCCAAGCTGTGCTCTCCGACGCCGAGAAACGACAGATCGATGATGTCTCTGCAAGAAATTGGTTAGACAAGCTAAAGGACGTGTCTCGCGACATTGTTGAGGTGTTGAATGAGTGGATAACGGCTCTTAACAGATCAAGATCGGTTGGAGAAGATGAACAAGAAGAAGAAGAAGACGAAAGAGGTGAAAGTAGTATTGCTCGGCCTGCGAAGAAGGTACGCCGAAGCCACCTCTCCAAAATTTCTTCTTTGTTTTCGAGTACTTTTCCAGTAAATGAAGTAGGACTGCGTCGTAGCATTGCTTGTAAAGTTAAGGAATTGAATGAAAGATTAGATGCTATTGCCACTGAGAAAAGTAGATATAGTTTTGACACAACGAGCGTCGTTGAAAAGCCTGCTCGGCGAAAGACTACCTCCTTTGTTGATGTGTCCAAAGTTTATGGTCGAGATAAAGAAAAGGAAGTTTTGAAGAGAAATTTGTTGAGCATGGATGCGTTTGAGATCATTGCTATTGTGGGGACAGGGGGAATTGGCAAAACTACTCTGGCTCAACTTGTTTATAACGATAGTGAAGTTAAGGTTCGCTTTAAGACAAGAATTTGGCTATGTGCCACTGATCCTTTTGACGAGACAAGGATTGCGAAAGCAATCATGGAAGCTCTTGTAGGTAGAGGTGTTGATTTAGTTGAATTGGAATCTTTACTTCAACAAATATACGCATCTATTAAAGGAAAGAGATTTTTTCTTGTGGTAGATGATATGTGTACTGAGGGTGCAGCGAAATGGGAAATTCTGAAGGAAGTGCTCAAGAATGGTGCTCAAGGAAGTAGGATTTTAGTGACAACCCGAGATGAGGATGTTGCGATTATGATGGGAGCCGAAGCTAACAAGATAACCCTTGAGGTTTTGCCTCAGGAAGTTTTTGGCAGAGCTCCAATCCAAGGTTCCTTTATTTTACCTTTCCTTCAGCAATTATTTAGCTCTTCTTACATGTAAAGTAGATAACTTCAGGATCATTTTTACACTGAAACAGGCCGGCCTAGCTAAATTGGGTGCTGATCGAGCAATTACTGGGCCTCAGACGTTGGTTCTGCTCATTTTTTTAACAATTTATTTTAAACCAACATTCATCGGTTGCAAGGCCTATATGTAACCGACATTCATCAGACTGCTTCTTATTTTCTAATGATTTAATCTGATTCTAGATCCAATGGTGGTTGTTTGTATAGATGATCAGATGATTAATTCTTGTGTGTTGGATGATTTTATGGCGAGTTCTACTAACTTGTTATGGTAAACTTGTAACAACTAATAATGAATTCTGGAGGGAAAAAAAAAAAAAAACTAATAATGGATTAGAAATATTCGGTAATCAAATGCGTTATTTCTATTAATTACAGTAGGACACTTTTGTGGTAGGATGGGTGTGTGTGTGTGTGTGTGTGTGTGTATAGATATATATAAACTCTGAAAAAAAAGGGCATGATTTTTGTTGTCAGATCAAATTAAAATCAGACTAGGATCATGCTAGATCAAATCAAGTTACATGGCAGTTTAACGAAAATTGATGGAAATTTAGCGGTTAAAGTTTGACCACTTTGTGTTTTGGCCACCTCTTGAAGGTAGACACATTGATTTAGTTGAAATTAGAGAGTTATTACTTCAACGAAATTTCAACGCGTGCACATAGAAAGTTCCTTAAGGCAAGTAAAGACTACATAGGATTACTTTTCTAGTGCGACAAATTAATTATGCTATAGAATTTTGCTCTTCCCGTGCTTTCTCAGAGGATTTCTTTTTCTTTTTAACTCAGCTGGATTGACCTTTAAATTGAAACTTTCCACCTAATGTTAAGTTTAGGAAGTAATTTGGAGCTAATACTATAACAAGTGAGAGTTTTATATTGTAACGATTACACCCTAACAATTTTAGTGCTCTAATCCACCCGAGAGCTTGTTCCTTCAAAATCAACGGCGAAAGAACTTCATTGCAGAAAATGAAGAGGTATGGAGACAGGGGGTCTCCTTGCCAGGTACCCCTAGAGTCGTTGAACATAGGGAGGGCGTTCCCTTTTAAGAGGAAGTGACACACTTCATAATCAGTCGCCGGAAAAGATCACAAAATTTGTTCCCCTTAAGTACTCAGTGTAACAATTTCCACTCAAGATGGTCATGTCCCTTTGACCTTTGAGAGAATTCGGAAAAAAGGCAAAAAAAAAAAAAAAACCAAATTAAGCAAATGGTCTCTCATTTTTTAAATTAAAAAATAGGTTTTTTTTTAGCATCAAAACTGTCCCAGTTTTTTTCACAGAAAAAAAAAATGGCTATATCAAAACGAGGAATCTAAATATGGTAACAAAAAAAACTGAAACTATTTTAATGTCTAAAAAACTAATTTTTTAATGTCCAAAAAAAAAAAAAGGACCATTCATCAAAAAAATTTCCCACCAAAGCCTTTTTAAAAGTTACCCTTTTGCCTTTAACATGTCGAGCTTGATACCCATAAGCCCTGTAAAGCCCCCCTTTTTCTTATCTCTTAAACAAATAACTGAATTCTCCACAATCCATCGGCCTGAAACGAAGGCCGATTGGAAAGGGGAGATCAGTCTGACAAGAAGCAGACAGATTCTGTTGGCTAAAAGTCTAGAGATACCTTATAAGCGAAGTTGCAAAGACTAATTGGGCGATAATGATCCACTTTAGAAGCATTCGCCTTCTTCAGAACAAGGACTACAAAGGTCCTATTTAGGTCCCTCGTAAACTTGTCTGTAGTAAAGAATTCCTTCACCAATAACACTAGATCCTTACCAATAATATCCCAATACGGTCTGTAGAAAAAGCCCAACATTTCGTCGAGCCCCAGGGCCTTGATGGATTCATGGACCAAACTACCCCTTTGATTTTTCTATCCGATGGAATTGCGTACAAGGCATTATTGTCTTCCCCGGAGACCCTAGCCTCAAGCAATTCATTCAAGGACCCATCAACTCTAGGGTTTGGCGAAGTGAAGAAATCTCTTAAGTTATCAACAAAGATCTGCCCAATGCTTTTCCTATCCTTCAGCCAATGGCCTCGCTCCCCTTCAAGAGCCCAAATTTGGTTTCGTTTCTGTCTAATTTTTATGGAAGCGTGGAAAAAACGAGAGTTACAGTCCCTACCAATAAGCCAAAGCCCTCAAGACTTGTGTTTCCATATCGTCGCCTGTCGAGTCATGACCCCCACAATCGCCAGTTGAATCATAGCCTCGTGTTTGAGGTTCTCTTCCGTGGGGTTCCTATTTTGGACTTCTACAAGCTTGCCCTCAATGGGGGCATTTTGATCGGTTTTATAAAATCATAGGATAAAATGAAATAGAGAACAAAGTTCGGGATATTTATAAAAATAATCTTATAAAAACATATAGTCTATTGAAAGGGCAAAACTTTTACTATGAAATCAAATCAAAGTAGATTAACCGGCAACTCAAACTAGAATATTGTTAGATCAAATCAAGTTAAATGGAAATTTAACGAAAGTTGATGTAAAAGTGAAAATTCGTACTTGTATAAAGAAACTCAGTTTGCGAATTGTAGTTTCATTGCAACTAGTAGTAATTACCTACTAGTAGCAATTGCCTACGAAGCAGCTTAATTTCCTCCCCGAACAAACGTGCAGTCTATTACAATGTATGTACGCATACAAATTGTTAACAACTCAATGGATTATGCGAATTTCCACATATACACATGATAGGTGCTGGCTATTAGAGCAAATTGGCAAGCAAATTGTGATCAAGTGCAAGGGTTGGCCTCTCGTTGCTAAGAGTTTGGGAAGTCTCATGCGCAACAAAACACGTATGCAGCAATGGAATGATGTTTTGCATAGTGAATTATGGAAATTAGAGAAAGATAATGGGAAAAAAGAATGTTTTTGCTGCATTTTGATTAAGCTGTAATGATTTGCCATGTGTTGAAAAACGTTGTTTATCACATTGTTCAATCTTTCCAAAAGATTACAATATTTACAAAAAATGATTTGATTGAGCAATGGATATCTCAACGCTTTTTAAATGGGAGCAAAAATCTCGAGAAGGAAGGCTAGAATTGCTTTGAGAATTTAGCGATGCGATGATTTTGAACAAGACAAATTTGGAAAAGTGCATGACTCTGTTCAATCTCTTACAAAAAATGAATGTTCTATTAGTTACTCTCAAAAGGCTCACGCTGGAGGATTGTGAAGAGTGTGAATTTTTACCATTTTTAGGAAAATTGCGCTCCCTTGAAGTTCTCAACATAATGAATTTCGACAAAGTAGAAAGAGTGGGGTTTGAGTTTTTCTGGAATAGAAAACGATGAAAATGGGGCACTCAGAAGGGACCAAAGTTCTTTCCCTAAACTGAAAAAACTTCGGTTTAATTACCTCCCCATGTGGGAAAAGAGGGAATTATGGGTTAATTTGGGAGACGAAGAGGACGAAGATAATTGCTTAAGAATAACGCCATCCCTTCAATCCTTGAAAATCGCGCAATGCGAGAGGCCAACAGCGCGACCAGACTTCCTCCGAAAGACACCTCTGCAGTGTTTACTCGTCATAAATTGCCCAATCCTTGAAGAACGCCGCCGAGAAGGAGTGGGAGAGGACTCGCCAAAGATTTCTCACATCCCAAACATCGAAATATGAGGTTAGCACTAGAAGTCTTGTCACGGCTGAGCTTATGGTATCTTCCTCTCCTTCCATCACCTTTATTATAAAATTAGATTTATTATTGTCCACAATTAACACCAGCTTTTGCTAATCGCTTAACCTATGGTAAAAGCGTTTATTGTCTTCTTTGTCCTCTTCTTTTTCTTCTCTGTTTCTAATTTAAGCTTTCCTACTAATATCGGTTCTTAGCACACTGATTATTTTGTTTTCCTCTGTACTCAAATATTATCACTAATTTTCTTTTCTTTTCTTTTCTTTTCATGGTCACTAAAACTCTATCACTGACGTACTATCTGTTTGGAATTTCAAAGTGTATACTTCTAGTATTATGTTACTTCTTTTTCTGAGACAGAAATTAAAAAAAAGGTTCATATGCTTACAAATTTATTTGTTTTGGTCAATCTGGACTGGCATATGTTCTAAGCCATTTCCAGTCAGTGGATGGGGTGGGGCTTCATTTAATTAGGTATACAAACCGACCATAATAAGGCCATAAGAGGCACTTTATTCCATTCTCAGAATTACATTCTCCAACTTCTATACATACCATAGTGGAAAATAGGTTTCGCTTCTAATGGCATATTTAGATCTGTTTTCTTTTGATCAAGATATTTTTATTTGTAAGAAAAAGCTTTTTAACTTGTCTGTGTGTTTTCAGACTTGTCTCTGTGTTTTCAGAGATTTTTTATTTTCGGTTTAGAAGTGATCATTTTTCCCAGTTGATCTTTTCTATCTGTTTCCCCGTGATGTCAAGTTGTCAACAAATAGAATCAAACAAGCAAAGAAATGCTTAAGATTAATAAGGGAAAAAACCATACGTACATAACAAGTATTTGGAAACTAACATAATTTTTACTGGTTTTCAGCTGTAGACTGCAAATTTGGACGTGAAATTAAAGCTTACAATTAGACGAAGTTGCAATCGAGGATGAAGTTAGAGCTCAGATGGGGCATCAACCACAGCACAGGTTGCGGACCTATCAAGATGCTTCCTTGCAGAACACAACAAGGGTTGTAACTCAATGGAGTGCATGAGAAACCTTGTAAAGGCGAGTAGGAGAATAAAGATCGGTCAGCAACTGAACTACAATCTAAAGTTTTTATTTGGCAATCCCTAGTTCTTGAGTGATTGTAATAGTAAGTCATTTGAAAGCTTTCTTTTGGGAGCTTTTGTTAACCTTAAGGAACAACTGAAATCCTATACGTATTAAAAAAGTCATGATTTGTAGATACTAAAGGCGATATGTCTATTCAACAACAAATACGATCTCAACTCCTCTCGTAGGTCTTCTGCTCGATCTACTCATGGGTTATCTGTGTTTTTGTTTCCGTGTGCTCATCGAAATAATAATAATGATAATAATAAACGAATAAATGCAACTTCACTTCATACCGATCTTGTTATCACTTGCCAGTAGGATCATATGATATTCTCCCATATATCTCCTTTACATATTGTCCTTTCTCAATAATATCTATTAATATCAGTAATTTATTTTTCTTAATAATAAACTAAAATTCTTAAGAAAACTGCAAACATGATATTTATATATGGCATAACACAATACAAAATAATTAATTCCCTAACTACAATTATTGCTTTCTGTCCTCCGAATAACTATTCTTCTTTGGTCTTCAGTATTTTATTCGTTGGTTTATGTTGCCAAATGTGTTTATTCTGTAAACTTTTACCACTTTAAAATGTTTTAGCATCCATTTCCATTGCTGTTCCTCAATAACCTTACGCTATTTGGTGAATGTTGGAATTTTAATCTCTAATCATTTTTATGATGTTGGAATTTTAGTCTGTTTTCTCAGAGATTCAGGAACACTGACTACTGATATTGGGGGCTACTTTTATGGTGACAAAGGCGTCTCACTTCTAGTGAAACAGGAGATCCACGTTAGAATTATAGATATGCTCTATGGAGCTATTAGACAAAGGCCAACATTTTCTGCCATACAATGAAGGGTAAGGATTTTGCTAAACCATTGATCTTTACCAACCATTTAAGTTTATTTAGATTAAACTTTTGATAGGATATATTTTTGTTCTGACATTGAGTTTTGTCATTATCGATGTATTAGGTGACCAGGTATAGTGGCATGACCTCTTCAGGAAAGGCATATCTGCGTTGATCTAAAATTGGCGTTAGAAAGGTATGCTTCTCAATATTGTTAAATACAGGAGCAATTACGCTTGAATTCAGGCAGTGTACGTATAACATAATGTAAAATTTCCTAGCTAATTAGTTTTAACATTTGTATAGTGTTCCCAAAATAACATGGGAATGTCAAGCTCCGGGGATACATATGGGAGACAATATAAAACGAGCAAAACCCCAATTTCACGGCAAGTAAGTATCTCCTTTTTGTATTTATGTATAAATCTTCTTTCACATACTTTTATGTAACTTCATTCACTTCTCTTCCCCGAATTCCTAAAATTAAAAGAGTATATTGTTCATATTCATGAGAAGTGCAGACCAGGTGGGGACATTTTTAACAAGGATTCCTCAAGATGGTAGTTAGTAATTTTTTATTTCTATAGCTGTTTCTTTTCTATATTCTAAGAACTACTAATGTACTTTGAGTGTTTTGTGAGAATGTAGATGAACTACGAGTGGCTTGATCCTTAACGGGGTATGTAGGCAGCCTGGCTTCAGCTGGTCCATGCACAAAAAAATAATACAACTTAAAAAAAAAAAAACAGTTTACTTATTTCAAACAATTAATCTGTTTGGTGTTGATATATTCATACGTCATGTTGTGCAGAATAACATTGTTCTATTTCTTGTACTGCTAAATGAGGACGTTGAATTGGCAACCAGAGATAGATGAAAACACTTTGGACAGCCAAATTTAAAAAATAGAAACCTTACAACCTTTCATTAGCATGCAGTTGCTCTGTAGAACAATGATGACAAGGGTTACATTTGCATTTAAACGAGAACTGTGTAACTGCAGTCTTTGGACTATATAACTGAAGGCCTCTTAACATATAGCTGAGTGCTAACTGATGAATAGGTTTTCAGCTTCATGAAAAGATCAATTGAGATCTCATTTATGACCATTTCTGGTAACTTCTCTTCTACATATTCGTTGTTGTACATTAGAACAACAATATATGTGCATATTCATGTTTGCACTTCCAGGATCACTGTGAACACTCTTTTTGGGCTGCTATTTGCAAACCAAAGGTCTGTAATTACGAAAATGAGTGAGGTATACTGCCTATTCTCCTTTCATTCATTCGGATACTTCATCTTGAGGTCATGTTCTCACCGTTTGGATTCTTTTTTTACATTTGCTTTATTAAACTCTGCGGTCGCTTAGTCATTATTGCAAGTGCTACACCATTTTCATGTAGTAGAAAACTACTTCAAACCTGGCAAGTCTTTTAGTTGGCAGTCGTTTTACATCCCTATGCTTGGTCTTTTAATTGATTTTGGTTTACTATTATATACATTGTGACTCTTAACTTTGCTTGCTTGTTTTACTCTGCACTCAATATCATCCCTGTTTGATATTTGCAAAGAAATTGATAGTTTTCGTTGTCAAAGTGAAATTTTATTATTTTCCTATTGTAAAAGTTAATTTTGTACTCTACTCAATCTCTCAGTTGGGATTCTTATATACCGAGCTAGCTAGCTGATCAACCACACCTCCCTGAGTTGGCTTGACTTTCCAATGTAAATGAGGAATTTGGACAGGTAAATGTTGTCACTGTAATGCTTATTACATTTGAGGTCCAAGTTTTGCAATTTATTAATTGTAACCAAGAAAAGTAAGTTTGTATGCCCGTTATGAAAGATAAAAGAACTTTTTTCCGTAGATGCTAAACCACTTTTCCAAGTGCTAGAGCTCGTGTTTTGCCTCTCCTTTTTTTTCTCGTGCTGTGGCTCTAGCAGGGTTTGTGATTGTTGTTTCTTTGTTGCTGCAGCAACTTCTGGACAAAAAATTGTCAAGGCCCATTGCAGAGTCTTCGCAAAATTTTGAAAGACAGACCACTCTGCCAAGGGTGCTCCGGGTTTTTCATGACGTGGATGTACTTTTCAAACATACCATTGTTTCTTTAAGGGTTTGCAGCTGTGGTAGGGGTTGTGTGTGGCTTTAGGCATTCAGACTGCTGTTGATCAATAATGGTTGTCCATACCAGATTGTATCTCAGAGAATGTTCAGCATGATCAATCTTTTATGCTCATTTGTACGTTCCAAGACTCCAGATGAATCTCTCTAGATTCACTTTTGATTCCGTCGAAGACCCAGATGGATCATGCGCTCTTTTTCCCTCCTCCAGGTTTTTTCCCATTGGGTTTTACTGGAAGAGGTTTTAACGAGGCCTTTCTTAATTACTGTTAAGAGAGTGGATCCTTTTTAATTCTGGCAGTTTGGTCATCATTGTAGACTCTGTTTTCCCTGTTTAGGGTTGTTTTTGTTGTTCGACTTATATCTAACAAGGTCCTATGAGACATCCATTTTTGCGCGGGCCTTGGGCTACTGAAAATTTATTTTCAAAGAGAAATCCTCAGTAACAGAAACTTGCAACTGCATCAGTTTTTTCTTCCATAATTCCTTCATTTATGGCCTCAAGTTTGTTACATTCTTTTGTGCTATTTCAAGATCTATTTTTAGTAACTATTTTGCCTTCCCGAGTGGGCATCAACTGCAAAATTATGTCAGACTCCGCCATCTCTCTATTAGAAAGTTCAATTGTTTCTTTATTTTCTCGGAACTCTCCATTGTTTTCTCATTTTTCAGGTTAACCTTCGGTCTGCAATGAGCTTCAGAATTTTATCTACTTTTGAATTTTCTTATACTGTGGAATCTTTTGACTTGAATGTTTCTTTTTAAAGCAATTCACAGACTTAAAATTTTCGTGCTCTCTTCGGAAATCTTGGACAGTTCTGATTGACACAAAACCGCATTGCATTTTGTATTTACCTTAGTCCAATATGAATGTTCTAAAATAAAGATCCAACTCTATATATATATATATATATATATTCAAGTAGAGAAAAGAGAACATTCGTTTCAGTTTCTTACAGTAAACGTCGGTGAATGAAAAAATGAAATGAGACATACAATTGGGAAAAAAAAAATGAGTAGAAACAAACAAACAATTAAATGAGAGATTTTTCCCTTCAACCTCATGTTTATTTAGCAATTCTCGCCTTCACACAAGGAACATAGATAAAACCAATGCACATACGTGCATATATATGAGTCTTTTGGGTCATGTATGCCATTTAGATTCCCTCACATTCTTAATACTCATTGATGTATAAAACATCATTTTCTGCTCCATGGAAAGCACCAACATCCCTAAGTCAGGGAGAAATATCAGGTAAAACTATCAAAATAAACAACTACAGGAGATGCAAATAGGAGGCTAATCTTCCTAGAAACTTCCTAGAAAAATTAAAAAATCAATCTTTTTGCCAAGCTTTAATGTTTCTTTGTTGAGAAACAGTTATTGTTTACATATAAATAATTCCATATACCTTGGTTTTCTGCTCGTTGCAGAGTTGAGTCTGAAAGTTCTCCGAAACGGGCACCTCTACTGCCCCATTCTGCTTGTCCTGAAGCACTCTATTGAAAATGTCTGTGTAGGCTTCACCTGATGTTGGGTTACTCTCATCCCAATCGCCGAATCTTGGCACAGCAGAACTGTGATCAGGCTGCCACATTTAGGACCAAAATCATGCTTCTTGGACCAAAAAAAGTAAAAAGAAGGATGTAAGTTCATTTGCTTCTTAAAGATAAACTTCTTTGATGTTGTGATTTTCCCAACTCTTTCATGAAATAAAGAACTCCGACATATGAAATACGTATAAGGAAGAGAATTCGTGACTTGTGTTAAATTTTAAAGAATTAAGTGTCTAAGTGGCAAAATGATTTTACATGGGAGTCATCATAAAAAAAAATTTCCAAGAATCATTTGATTAACATTATGGAATTATAAATGAAAATGCAATATCAAATACGTCATTTTTATACTTTTAGTGCCGAATATGACACAAGCATCAACATTTGCATTTTAAAGTTACAGGAAGATTTCTTTGGAAGTTGCCATCTTAAGATTCCAATATTCAGTACCATGTTTTATGGAAAATATAATCTGTTTTGTAGCATAATACATATCAACGAACAATCTCTCATGCAAGCTTGACAATGAGCAAAATGCAAAAGAAGTGAAGGAAGCACATTTTTATTAGCATGGCTTACTTTATTTGGTCGAGGTCTTCCACGAGTCAAGGGAGCAAAACCATCGTTATTTTGAGTTGAAGCCTTTCTCTCCCCTGCATGAAAAGAAACTCCACTGCCTTTTACCCCAACTCTTGCCTGCGGATTCGGGTGCAGCTGTGAGTCTCCAGTGAAGCGTTCAGACCCTGCCACCCGACGCATGGTCTTTCTATCGCTTGCAGCAGCATCCTGCAGTGGATAAGGCCTTCTTTGACTGCTATCTTCCCTGCTCAAAATTTGCTCGTTCTTTGACCTTGACACTTCTGAAACCCTTTGAGATTCGTGTCCAGTCCTGTTCCCATTAGATCTTACATGACCACGGTAATGGTCATCGTCATGAAAGGCTACAGAAGAAGGCCCAGTTTGCCTCTTTTGCATTCTTTTCTCTAACTGTTTCGGAAATACAGATGCTTGGTAGCGAGGTGAGTTGCTGGTAAGTACGTAAGGTTTATCTTGAGGGTAACTAGGAGTAATCTTTTCATTACCTCTACCCTTCCTTGCTTTCTCAAAATAGGCTGTATAATTTCCTTCACTTTCCCAGTCTCCAAACTTTGGCATAGGTGACCGGTGCTGCAATGACGAAGGAGTAGATGAAAAGGCTGTTAGAGAACTTAGTAAAGGACATGTAAAGAAACATAAAACAGACGTGTTATCAAAGTTTAATTAGTTGAAGGAAAAATTTCAACACCACCCTTCTTCTTCTTCAGTAACAATGGAAGAATGCTTTTTTACTTTTAAGTAATCCATTCATTAACATAACTTTCTTTTGAACCGCTAATTTTGGGGGAATAACAATAAAAGTCAATTTATTGTGCATATCTCTCATCGGTTGTTTTGTGAGAAGAGAACCAAAAGAAATGGCTGCAAATCATAAAGCTATTTAAGTTCAGAGATTTTCAGTAAATCTGGTACTAGGAAAAGCATTTTTCAAGCTGGTCAAAACTTCTATTTATCCCTTTCAACATAAAGGAAAATTTTTGTGTGTAGATTTATACCTGGGAATCCAAATCATGCAGAGAAAACATATATGCAGAAGATAAACTAGCCAAGATTGAGTAAAGTTTCTTAAATCTCATTAGATGATCAGGTTCTAAGATCATCTAACTAGAGCTTCAACTTCCAATTGCCTAAATTTCACACATTTTGCTTTGACCCCTTTTCTTTTTTTCCCCCCATGATGCGATGAAGGCGCCAAAAATGGGACAAAAAAACCAACAAACAAATGTACTTGAACAGAATCTATACTCTTTTTTTAAGGTAAAATCCATATTAATATTAGAACGTATAAAACATAAATAATAAAGATTATAATCCAACAGAGAATGGATAATTGCTAAACTTAGAAATCCAAACCTATCAAACAGACATACAAACATAAGAATTAATAATTATAATATAATTACAGCATTGGCCGTCAATCAAGAAAACAAAAGGCAAATGAGAGAAGAGAAGGTATGAAACTTACAGCCATTGGTCTTTAATCAATGCTTGTTTGTTAAATCTCCAAAGAAACAACTTTCCAACAAAATCCAATGAAATAGGTTACCAAACAAAGGCCTAAACGACAATTAGAAAGCTTCTTGACCTAAAGTCAACAATTAAAAACATTATGCAAAATGCAAATTGAGAAATAAATAAACATGTAAGGTGAAAATAAATAATTATGACAATCCCCAACCGTTGAATGAGTCAACGGTAATGCTTGACTTCTCAAATTTTTTATCCCTACTATTATATAAAACATTAGTATATCAAAGTTTACATTTTCAAATGTATTACTAATTAATAAATAATCTAGCATTGCCCATAAAAAACAAACGAATAGAGATGAGAAAACTGCTTTTCATGATTCATTTGAAGGGGAAGGAAGACTTCACGCGTATCCTCTCCGCTTGACCCTTTCTTTATGCGTGTGATGTGCGTTAAATAACGACAATAACAACAACAAGAAGAAGACACCCTCTAATATAATTTTGAACTGAATTGGTAAATTATGTACTCAGCATAATGGAATCTGCACAACGTACTTTAAGGAAAGAGAAAAAAGAAAAAACACATCTTGTTTTTACAGAGATGTTAAAACGGACCAGGGTCTACTAGGCTTGCACAAACACGGCATGTTAAAAAGCAAGCACAACATGCTTGTTAAATGGGCTGGGCTTGGTACAACTTTAAGGCACAAAGCATGCTAAAGGCATTACAAGGTAAGGGCTTGGCACAAACACGAGCATGTTAAAAGTACAATTAAGATCCAATTATAAGCACGATTAAAATATGTAATTTAAAACTAATTTTACTAATATATTTTATATTTTTATAAATATTTTTTATAAAGAAGTTCTAAATTTCTAATACATTTAATTAAAAAAGAAAAAATCAAATAGATTCTTTGTTGTTAGTAAATTATTAATTGCCAACATATATTTACTTTTTTTATTTATATGAAAAACTAAATAATAGAAACCACACTGGACAATATTCTAAAATATTGTGTCTTCAAAACAAGATTTTTTTTTAATCAATAATGTACTTCTTTTCTTATGATTTTGTGTTTTCATTTTTTTTTTTTTTTTGTAAATTTAACATTAGGCAAGAGAAAGACACATTAAAGACTAAAGTATAACAAAAGCCCAAGCATTTTTTTAGGCACATTTTTTAGGCACAGCCCATTAATAAATAGGCCATAGGCTAGACTTAACGCCACAAAAATTAACTAGATCAAAGGCATGCCTAGATACAACATGAGACACACTTAGACTTAAATTAAATAGGCTAAACTAGGCCGAACCGGGCAGCTCATTTGACATCTTTAGTCTTCACGTTTTTTTTAAGGATCATCGATATAACAATCCAACAATTTTTCTTTTTAAGGATCATCCATATAACAATCCAACAATTTTTCGTAGTGTTTATTCAAGAATCTAAATCCAACTTCTAATTTGAATAAAAAAAAAAAAGGCAAAATCCTACTTCTCATAATTTTGGGAGAAGAAGGTAAACACGTTTTTTTCGCCAGCAATAAAAATAACCAGATGTGATAAATCCAGGATTAACTTGAATTTTCTATCATCAAACTTATTAAATTTCTTTTATAACTAAATTTGGTAAGTCAAAAACTTCCTCCGACTTACCCATGATTAAAGTTAGCAAATCCAGGATTTACCGAATTTAAAAGCCTTCAATTATAACTTTTTTAACAGCCCCTAGTTTTTAAAATGCAACATGCATTCCCCTTCATGTACGAAATATTAAGGTAAAAGCTCCTTCCATTATGATTTCTAGCATTAATGACGCAAAATGGCATAAATAATAAAGATCATTGAACAATATAGTGAACCATTAAACATCAAGCTCATCTTGTTGCATTTTTTCGAAAGTAATAGAAGAGATTTTTTTTTATTTTTTTTTAATTTTTTATTTATAATTTTTAAAACTATATCAACTTTTAAATTCAAATTAGCTTTAAATATGATAAAGTTACCAATATACTTCTATATTTTATACTATATCTTAATTATATTTCAATTTTCACTAAAAATTATAACAAAAGGAGGTTTTCTGTTAATATTTTGACTCTTGAAGAAAAAACACACGTTATATTTTGACAGTTCATGGTGGATTGTCACGAGGGCTGTAGATAAGGGAAACTTTTGTAATTAATCTTTTAATAATTGGTTTTAATTACATAATATTCACTAATTTTCTAATTCGTAAACTCATTTCTACCCTTAACAATTTTTTTTTTTTAAATTATCGTAAATTTACTGCCACAAATATTCAAAATGTCTACTAAGTATGCTTTGACTGAACTGTTATCACTTGGCATATAAAAATAATTGAATTAAATGGCGTATTTAATGGTTAATACTTTAGTTAGTCGGTGCAAATAAATTTATTTGTCGTTCAATAAATAATTTATTCGCATAAGGTAAAGACAATTTTTTTTAGTAATATGTTGTTTACATCAATTATTTCAAAAATATGTTATTTACTTCAAATAAATATATTACTTGTCTCGTTATCCCTTATTCTAATTTGTCAACTCAAATTAAAAATGAAAAAACAAAAACAAAATCAAAAAGACAAAATCAAAACCAAAAGAAATAAAAAAAAAGAGCCCATTTGACATCATTCTTTGTTGTTTTTTGTTAAAAAAAAATTATGAACAATATTATAATAAAACCGTTTAAAAAGTCTTATTAATAAGATCTTTTTTGATCAAAAGATTTGCATCTGAGAATTAAAATCAAACAAACTCACCAATAGTTAAATGAGATCATGGACACCAGATTTATCAAAAAATAAAAAAATAAAACATAAAAAAATAATAAAATAATCTTAAAAAACACATTCTCCAAACCTCCGCTGCTACCACTATCATCAGGAGGGATCATTGGTAACTAGATCACAACAATCCATGGCAAAGCACCACTAGGAAAAGTCATTGGCAACCTCAATTCACAGCCAACGTGAGTTGGCCTTTACAAGCGGAGGCGGAGATCATCGAGGCTCGTGAGCTCATGGGCAATCAAGGATAGCAGTCAACCCCCCTCCTCAGCCTTTTACCACAGCCCTTAGCCCCCTAAACATCGATACCAGATTTTATCACTTGGGTTTGAGGTTATATTTTGAGCTTGATGGCTGAGGTCATGGGTTGCAACCCCATGGCGATTCAGTCGCGATCTGCCTTCATGGACCACATTGGCCTCGGTGTCATCCCCGATGACATACGATCGTCAGTCTAGAGTGGGTAACAACAAAGAAGCCTGGTGATAGTGATTCCATTGCAATGATCTCGTAGTCTCATATACAGATCGCCATATGTCAAGACCCACCACCAACGACTCTTTGTTGAGACCCACCTGCCACCCTTCACCTGGAGACACCCTCTATTGGGAGGCCCACCCATCGATGATGACCTCTTAACCCCAACAGAGGACAATTTTTCTCTAATTTTTTAGGGTTTTTTTATTTGTTATTTTAAAGATAATATAATGAAAAATAAAAATGTGATAGGGTGAAGGTGGATTTATTTTTGTTTTCGTGAGACTCAGATTTTGAACTATTGAATTTCAATCCAACGGTTAAAAAAGTAAAAGTGACAATGTTCATATTGATAGGACTTTTTAGAAGGTCTTATCATAGCATTTCTCTTTTTTTATAGATATATTCTTTTATCATTTTCATAAAAGAAAGATGTTTAGCATTGTTTATAGAAATCATTTCTCTTTTTTTGTAGAGTTGTGAGCGGCACGATACATCGTTGAACTCAACTCATTGCGATTTATCTGTTGGTATGGGAGGGAAATGGACCCTAGATTCTACAACAGAGTTGGAGAAGAGAAAGGGTAGAGAGAGAAATGGAAGCTAATGTTGATTGGCTGATTTCTGAATTTGTTGTTCATGTATTTATGGACACTGTCGTGGGTCCACAAAGTTTATTTATGTCATGGTCTGGTTGATCAAATTTTTGATCCATAAACTTTGAAATTTCTATAAACATTGAAATTTCTATGAACATAATCATACTTTTAAAAACTACAATCTTCTTGGTCTTTCTAAAAATAATTAAATAAACTCTAACTTTCTTACTATATTATTATCTTATTAAAAGTTTCATACTGCCATAAAATCATTGTCCTAAATTTATACATACTTTATGGATTTCATGATTTTATCTTGAAATGATAAACTTTGACACTTTTGTCTTCAACATCAGTGATTAAATATTTTCAACATTTTGTTTATTTATTTTTTAAGAATAATATTTTGTATTTAGACCTTTGAGCAAATCTTAAAATTCTTTTTTTGATCAAAATAATCTTTTATAAATTCTAAAATTTTAAAATACTAACTAATAATGTGGTGTTTGATAATATGAGTTAGAACCAAAACATTTGATTGCTACAATATGAAACTCTCACGTACTACAATATCAAGAAAAAGTATGCTATAATATAAAACTTTAACATGTTATAGTGTTTTCAACCAAAATTGGTTCGAACTATTAGCTCTAACCAATGCTTCCAAACATCCTATAAATAAAAACACATATTTCTTATTACACTCTCCTTCTTTTATTTGTTATATCTTCATGCTTAATATGAAAACATATATAATATTAAAACATGTTGATATTCTAAAATTTTCTGCTCTTACGTGAAGAGATTGAACCTCTTTTTCTTTCTTTTTTTAATCAAATAAATATGTTATTTTCATCATAATAGAAATTATTTTTTTGTACCACCAAAACATATCATATTCTATTTATTTTATAAAAACAGTGGTCATAATTTATTTAAACATTTTTGTAATTTAAATTGACTATCTGTAAGTCAATTTAAATCAAATTCTAAACTTAGCATAATTTGTGCTTCATAAGTGTAAGCTGAACTGTTCACAGCAAAAAGCTGTTTATAGTTTACATCTAATCGATAAATACTTTTTAAACTTTTTTTAATCACATTATGATTTGAAATTAATCCGCTTGTAATATTACATTACCTTAAAGGCTTGTGCAATGCTTGTGGACTCCATTAACACTTTCTCTTTTTTTAGTTATTATTTTTATTATCTTAAATTTATATAATTTCTAACACTCATAAATATAACTGTGCAAATATAGGATATTGAAAATTTTCTAAGTTCCAATAATCCCTATAGCTTAGAAAATTCTTATCATGCCTTATGAACTTCATTAAAATCAAGATAGATCTTGCATACATAACTTTTATGCTCACTATTTTAGAATTATAGTGTTGAGTTGTTGAATACTATTGATCTAGTTTTCTCTCGCTACATTGACAACATCTAGGAATCCCACATAAATATAGTGGGTTGGAGATTCTTTTTAATTAGTTAATTTCAATTTAGATTTTCTTATTGAGATTCTTATAAAGGCCACTACTTTGACCTATATATAAAATTATTAATTCATAAGAGCTTAGTTTAGTATATTGAATAATTATTTTTACTTATCCAAGTGTTCTATTATAACATCATATTTTGAAATATATTTCATACATGAAGTACTTAAAATTGTGTAATTATAATATTATTTATTACTAAACTCTTATCCTTATTAAGACTTATTAAATAGGCATTAATTGAGAAATTTCATAATTACAAAATCATGATAAAATCGCATAAAACTTCTAAATTCCCAAGCATTACGAAGAGTTTCCAATCTTAAAACTGAATTCTGATAGCTTTTCTTAGCGCTTAAAGGTATTGCATATTATCTTTTTTAATCTGATTATAGAGCCATGAATTTTAGGTATAACTCTACGAGTCTTTATGTATAATCAGTTATTTAGACTTCTAAAGAAACATTTGACTTAATTACGTGAATTCTCTCCAGTGTAATTGATTGAGTAATTGATCTATCGAATCGAAATTCTGCTTGGACAGTTAAGGATGCGTTGACTTGTCTAAAGTTAACCACTTTCTTAGATTTTCATGCTCTTTCATAAATATTTCTTATAATTCTTACCGAAATTTGAACTTATTCTAAACTTATATTTTCTTACGTACTTAACGACATAGTTGTGGAAAAATCCTCAATTAATTTTACTTATTAATTGATGGATTTTTTTCCAAATATTATATAATCAAGCTGAACTTGTACAACACTGACGCCTTCTCCCTCTCCTCCTCTTCATTGTCGAAGCAAATGCCATTGCTCCTCCACCCAGCTTCTCCCTCTCACCTTCCCCAATTGCCGTTGCCGACATCTCCTAGGCATACTTTTTTCTTTTTTTTTTTGAAGATTTCTTGAATTTTTTTCATTGTTTTAGCATTTCTAATTAAAAAATTGTTAAAATGAGATATGGTTGTGTCTATTATTGTTTTTATAAGTGTATGATTTTGGCCATTAACTTGTTATCCAATGGTCAAAACAAATGAGTCTTCTCAATAAGAACAAATAAAAGAGTCTCACAATAGCATCTTTCAAAATTTTAAACTATTCAAGGAAAACAAATGGGAAAATGCTACAATAAGACCTTCTAAAAGGTCTTATTGATGAGACTCTTTTATTGGCCATTAGATATGCACTCAATGGCCAAAATTAAACAAGCTTATTATAAGTTAAATAGAATTGCACATACTAGATCAATAAACCAAAAAAAGAGGCGGTTTAGATCTGGTGAATCTTCTCTTCCATCTTCGATAGGAGTCACCGAAGTTCATGACCAGGCTTCCTAAGACAGAGGCAAAGATTGCCAAGGCTCACTAGATCCATGTGTTGTGATCTGTATCGATGACGGTGCAGCGGAGGCGTGATGATCTCGCGATTGAAGATGAGAGGGAACCAGCCTATTTCGATAGAGCAAGTGAAAGAGGTCACCATGAGCCCCACAAGACTATGATCGGGATTTCTCGAGGGACCAAAGCGACACCATCTGCTGTCGAGGGCGTCTTCCTCTACCTACTGTCGTTGATCACGAGATAGAGAAAATGGTCGAGATGCTATCACAATTCCATCTTAGGAAGGCTGAGATGGTATCCGACGAAGATCGAGACGGCATTATGCAGAGGTCTTGCCGGCATCTCCACTTGCCACCCCCTCTGCTAGGAGATCTTGCCCCACCGACGATAGCCTCTAACCCAACGAGAATAATTTATTTTTTGATTTTTTTTAGGGCTTTTTGTTTGTTATTTTAAAATGGTGAATACAAAAAAAGTGATAGGATAAGGGTGAGTTTATTTTTTTTTTTTTTAGGACTTAAATTTTGAACCGCTAGATTTTAATTTAACAGTTAAAAAATAAAAGTAATAAAAAGTCTTATCAAGATCTTTTAAAGGTTCTTATCATAGTCTTTCTCAAACAAATATCATATACCAAACAAGAACACCTAACTAAGCCGTAGCAGCTAAGCTACTATTTTGAAAATTAGTTAACATACATTTTAAGTTTAAAAATTATAGCATTTAAAAATTTTAAATTGTAACAATTTTTTTTTTTGTTTTAACTGTAGTTGCCGGGCCTTACCTGTCAAGAGTGGCAATTATGGCTTGAAATAGTTGTTTCATACACGCCATAAAACAAAGCAAAACTTTTCATGTAGTTTACCAGCGAGCTAATCGGCCCCTCACTCTCTCTCTCTGTTTTCTGCTATACGCATAAAGAGCGCAGTCGAACATTTTCCAGTGCGAGGATCAAAATCCCTTTTGAGCTCGCCGCCAACACGCCTCCATAGCCGTCGCCATTGATTCTCTGGTCTCCGAAGCACTCACGTTCGAACTTGCCCAAGCTTCATCTTCAACGGAGAGTTTATTAAGCTCGAACCTCAATAGCGCCAGCCTTCGTTTCTGAAATCGCAGACCATGAAAACCTAAATGCTGACCACAAGAAGTCCAGTGTTACTTACATCTTCTATCTCTTCGGGATTTTCACTTCGCAATTTCGTTCTTATACTTCTAGTCTTAGTACAGATTGTGTTACCCATTTGGAGAAATTGGTCCAAATGCGGTGCAAATCTAGAAACCTAACAGTAACCGAAGCTTTGGGCTTCTTCAATACTATGATTCAAATGCAACCCATGCCTTCAATTTGGGCTCTTAATAACTTACTTGGAGCACTCTCTAAGATGAACCACTATTCCACTGTCGCCTCTATGTATAGAGAGATGATGGGTTGTGATTATTTTCGAGCCAATGTTAGTACCCGAAGCATTGTTATCAGATATTTCTGTTGTTTGGAAAATGTTAAATTAGGTTCTCGGTTTTGGCAACTATGATTAAAATTGGCCTCGAGCCGGATGCTTATACTCTAAGCACTCTGCTTCACGGGCTTTGTGTGAATGGCTGGATGGTCGTGGCAATGGAGTTTTTGGAGGAAATAGTGGAGAAGGAACACCCATTGGATGAAATCACTTACGCGACTGTCATAAATGGGTTTTGTAAGATTGGGGAAACTCAGAACGCACTTGAGGCGCTTAAGCGAATGTGCAGCGATGAAAGGGTTAAACCTAGTGTAGGTTGTGTCAATCAATCATTGATGGCCTTTGTAAAGAAAGAAAAAGAGATGAGGCGGCGAACGTGTTTCAAGATATGATCAACCGTGGTGTTCAGCCAGATATTATTTCTCATAATTGTCTAGTCCACGCGTTATGCAATTGGGATCGTTGGGAAGACGCCAAGAAATTCTTGATCAATATGGTGGATTTGGGAATTTCATCTGATGTGTGTACCTATAATGTTCTGATTGATTCTCTATGCAAGAAAGAAAAACCCCAGGCAGCACTTTCACTACTTGGATCAATGACTAGAAAAGGCATAGAACCTGCTATTGTCACGTCCAATTCTTTGATTTTTGCTTTGTGCAAATCTAGTCAATGGAAAAAAGCGGCACAATTTGAAGAAAACATGGCCCTTTTCAGAATATTTCCAAATGTTGTTACATTCAATACTCTTTTGGATGCTCGGTGCAAGGAAGGGGGCACTACAGAGGCAATATTTCTAGTCGAAGCAATGCTTGATAAAGGTGTATTGCCTGATCCCATCGCCTACGACTCTTTACTCTGCAGATTATGCCATTCACGTAAATTGGAAGAAGCTAAGAGATTGTTTGATGGAATGGCAAGTCAGGAAATATTTTCCTCATATTAGAACTTTGAACATAATTTTAGATGCTTTGTTCAATGAAGGGATGATGGAGAAAGTGCAAGCACTATGTGAAGCAATGATCAATCATGGAAAAGTGCTCAATACAATAACTTACGGCACCTTGATTAAGGGATATTGTCGTCAAGGTGATTTGGATAAAGCAAAAGACGTGTTTGATCAGATGGCAGAAATGGGTTCTCTTCCTGATACCATTGCCTATAACACCTTGGTTAGTGGTAATATAAAGTCTGAAAGATTTGATGTTGCTCTCAAACTTCTCAAGGACATGATCTGTAAAGGATTGATGCCTGATCATGTAACTCAAAACAATTTGAACAGCGTCCATGCTTATAGGCCTGAAGCATCCGTGCAATAATTCTCGTTGAGGTGAGATCATGGACCTGTCATATAATGCTATCAGTTACCTTTTATGCTAATTAGGACATGTTTAATTTTTATGTAATTCTTCGACAATGTTTATTTTGCCAAAATTAGTGTATAACTGATTTCATCCCATGGACTAGTAATTATTTTAGTTGAACGCTAGGCTCTTTATGTATTATTATCCTTTAAGGCGTTTCCTGGGGTTAGACTATTTTGCTCTATGGTAGCTGTTTTCTTAGACATTTTGTTTTGTTTATTGATTAATAGCAGAACTTTTTAGCATTTCTTCTTATTGGCCGCTGGAGTATATTAGGCTTACTTTTTGTCCGCTACACAATATTGTTCTCGAGGAAAATTAAAGTATTACTCAGGTTAAGGAGTTGAAGTTTCTCTCGAGCTTCGCAATGACATGATCTAGAATGGCTTGGTGCCTAATTATTGACGGAAAACACCTTGAGAGCCTTTCATGCATATAGGATGAGGCATCCGTACAACAATTCTGAATGAGTTGAGATCACAAACTGGTCTCAATAGTAAGCAGTTGCTTTTCATCAACCTGTAGACCCCAAATTTATGCTACTGATTTTTTTTGTTATGTTTTAGATTATTTTATTGTATTCGAACATATGTAACATTTCAGAAACACTAAAGGGATAACCAGTTATTGTGAACATAGTAAAGCTCTTTTTGCACTTGAATGATATGTGAATTGATTAATTGCATGGATATGTTAATTCTGGAATAAATATGATTTGGGAAACATCTGGCATCCCTTGCTTTTTTGTCAACGACAATCTTATGTTAGTAGATATGTGATTTAAAAATATTTTAAGTCTCTTTGAAACCATAAAAATGTGTATTTGCCGCTGCACACTTTGCGAAAACTTTGTACACTATTAGGATTTGGGACTGCTATTTGCTTGGTAATGTATCCTAAAACTTCATTTCCAGCAAAGCTTTGATTGTTGAGCACTTTTTTTTTTTTTTTCAGTCTCTTTGTTTTTGTACATTATGTCATCTAGCTCACTTTTGTTCACTGTTGTAGAGCGGCATTCGACTATGCCTGTTCTTCTAACATGGATATTTCACCTATGATGCTGTCTTCCAATTCCTGATGATTCCTTGCAAGCCACAAGTGTTCAAATTGAACCGGCTCACAGCCTTCTCAAGTGCATCTCCAGAACTACTCACTACCTAGTCCATGAAAGGGCAACTCAGCACTGTCTTTGTGGCCTGTAGCTTCACCGTGCAATGGAGAATTAGACGCCCTCTTTGGCCACCATCTTCCTGGACAAAATTTTTGCTTGTGGCTTGATCCTGAAGCTTCTAAAATCCTCTGAGTTGCAAATATATCCCGACACAATTGGGTCATACAAAATGTAACACTCAGAGAATTAATTAAGCATAATTAATGTAAATGTTAAATTAGTGTGCCTTAATGTGATTTGAATTTAATCTAATTATTTTGTGATGTTTTCTAATTAATTTGATCTTTAATTATTCTTATTAGTTATTTTGAATTTTGAAACAAAACTATTTGTCAAATACTCAACATGTTCCACTTTGAAAACCATATGCGAGACGTTTTATAACTAAAAACCACTTGCTTCTCTTCTATTTATTCTCTCCACTCTCTGATTTCCTCACTCTCTCACTCTCAATTCTCTTTCCCTCTCTCTCATTGACTCTCTCTCTCCTCCCTCTCCCCGTCTCTTAATTTCTCGCTAATTTGGGGCAAGGAATCGAAGCTTAAGCCTCCAAAAATCCTTGTAGGTTAGCTCACTCTCCATCTCTTTTGAAATTTCAAGTTTCAAAGTTTAGCTCCAAAAATTTTCAATCTTTCTTTAATAATGTAATCAGAGCTTTCTTGAGCTCAAATAATGTTTAATCTAAGTTGTAGAGTTAGTTTTACCATGAATTTAAGCTCGTTTGAACAAAAATAGAGCTAAATAAAGTTTTTCCCCTTTTCCTCATTTTCAGAATAATTTGAAAATCTTTGCGAAAAACTTTTATTGAAAAGTGTTTAAATCTATTCTATTATGTTAATCTATCATCTTTGGACATTATCCATGCTCTAGGAACTGTAAAAACAGGTTTAAAGTAAAATTTGAGCTCAGAGAGGCCGAGGCTCGAAATATGAAATTTTTCAAATTTCGACAGATCGGTAGGTTGAATTTGAGCTTCGACAGGCTGATTCATAAGTTCGACTGGCTGACCTCATATCTTCTGCAAGTCGGATTCAAGCAGTTTAATAGGCTAGACTCGGGTGGTCGGTAGCTGAACTTCAGTGGTTCGGCAGGCCGAACCAAGGAGTTCGACAGGCCAACTGAGCTATGGCAAAATGATTGTTTTGCACTCGTTTTCACCGTTTAAACACATGCATAGAGGTTTTGACCTGGCAACACGATTTTGTGAATATCAAAGGCATACTAAGATACCATGAGATAGCATAGTATTATAGAATACTCTTGAAACACCCGTTATTTTAACGGGTATAATTTTTATAAAAATCATATGAATAAATTGCCCACTTAGGGGTGTTACAACTCTAAGTTAGATATTGATGAATCTAGTTCATATCTAAGGTTGTTTGTGGTTTCGGAAAGCTTATGTATAGCAGGTAAGGATTATGGTATTTATATTCTCGTATTGGATAATAAGGTAGGACTCTAGTTCCTATTCTTTGATAGCCATGATTTCAAAAGGAATTTGGCCACAAAGTGTTTTTTGAAAATGTTTTAAGAAATGATTTAAATGAATAAATTTAGTCATTGTCGGTAGTTGATGAATAATGAAATGATTATAATGAACAGAATAATGAATGTAAATGAAAATTTGGTAATATGAGACTTCAATAAAGGAATAATACTGAATGAGTTAGATATACTGTTCGTAATGATATATTAGGGCATGATGCCACATTCAAAGATCGGGTCGTGTAGAGAACGACCTTTGGAGGAAGTCCTGAAACCTAGTTGGGCCACTATGGTGGTGATTATATTGGTTTTGCCTAAGGCAAAATATAAGATTATTTCCGGATAAATAACGGACCAAATGGTAAGACTGAGATCAAAAATTTTAATTTACTACATTTTATAATCTTTGTGTTAATAATGAATTTCATGTTAAAAATTTAGGGTTTTCAAAGATTTTGTCCTACTAGGCCTTCCGCTTACAGTTTTATTTGTTTTTAAAATCCGCCCCCCTCCCATTAGGTGAATTGCAGCATAGGGCTCACTGGGACTTTATCGAGCAGATGCGTGGACCGTAGGAGTCTTTAATTAGTTATTTACTTATTCAATTAAGGCATATAATATTTAATCATTTCTCTTTTGATTGGACTGTGGTTGTATGTTATTATGTCAATACTATGTGTGTGCATAATGTGGGTTTGGTGTGGCCCTACTAGTTATTAACTTTATTATCTATTTTGCTTTAAATTTTATCATATTTTATTTATTATGCTATTAAAACTTGGTTTAATTAATTTAATTAATCCACCATGTCATTACTCTGGTTGGGGTTCGTGACAGTTTTGGTATTAGAGCCCTAGGTTTTAAACCTTGTGAGCTGTACACACATAGGTACGACAATGAAAAACTACTAATAGTCTAATTTTTGTTTTTAGAATAAAGAAAATGACACCTAGGTGTCATCCAGCTACTGCTGATGTGAATCCTACAAATGATGAAGACATGATAGGAGTTATGTTTTCTGCTTTCTAGTAGATGACGGCAGGGGCTAGACTTGGGGACTCTAAGGCGAGCTACTAGAATGAGTATTTCAAGGAATTCTATATGCATCCGTCTTGGCTTTCTATGGAAATAGGGACCAACAAGCAGCTGAGTATTGGTTAGATTTGGTGGTAAAACATTTGGATACTCTTGGGGTACCAGTAGAATATTGAGTTGAATTCGTAGCCTATAAACTAGAAGGAAGAGCGAACAGCTGGTGGAAACAGGCAAAACGTATAGAAAATGATAGCAATATCGATTGAAATAGATTTGAAGAATTATTCTATGAGCGATACTTTCCACAAGGGTATAGAAATTAAAAAATCGTTGAATTCTACCATTTGGAACAGGGTGACATGATGGTGTAAGAATACAAGACCAAGTTCACTAAATTGGCTCATTTTGCTCCATCTATTATGGCTTCTAAGCAGGAGAAGTGTATTAAGTTCCAAAAAGGACTTAAAGGATCCATTCGACGATCATTGGTTGCTTTGCAAATCCAAAACTATGGTGAGTTAGTGTCATCCGCTTTGTCAGTGGAAAGTGATAATGCTACCTATTATGAGAGAAGAACGAGGACTTTAGGAGGGTCCCAAAGGAAAAACCAGAGAGGTGATAACAACCGTCAAGCTCAAGGGAGGAATTAGCATGGTAATACCAAAAGTGGGAGTAGTAGTTCTTCAGGAAATAGATGAAGCAACCCTTACAACTTTCATTGTCACTACTACCACCAACCAAGACACATTAAGAAAAATTGCCTAATAAGGAATACCAGACAAGGATCCCAGGCTAAAGAGGGTGCCAACCATCCATCTTAGGCTCAGACTTTTGCTCAACCTCAACAAGTTCCACAACAACAATTTCACCAGTTTACTCCTCACTAGATGCTTTATCCAACACAAGGTTATCAGCTATCGAATTTTTAGAGGAATGTCCCATAGTATAGAGCACCCAGTACAACTAGTGTGTAGTCTCCTCCACCACAACCCTAGACCTAGCAATGCTAATATAGGAAAAGGAAAAGCTCTAGCTCAAATCCATACCATGACTACAAGGATTTCTGATGCTCAAACTAGTAACGAGATAATTGACGGTATGATTTTAGTTTCCTAATCTTTAGTTCATGTTTTGTTCGACACTGGTGCCATATATTCTCTCATTTCAAGTTCATTTGTACACGTCTTGGGATTAGAAATAGAGGAAATTAATAACCCTTGATGATTAACTTAATCTTGGGATCAGTGTATGTGAACAGTATATGTAAATCCGTAAGATATTGATTGAGGATGAGAATTTGAAAAGTGATTTAATTATGATCCCCATGAGTTCTTATGATGTGATTTTAGGAATGGACTAGTTGTCTAGATATAATGCCGTTGTAGATTGTCACCTTAGGAAAGTAACCCTAGGGAGTGATAGGGGGACAATGATTACCTATTAAGGTGGTAGTGATTGAGTGATGAGTGAGCGATTCATGAAGACATGTCTTGGAGGATGAAGAAATTTGGCTTGTTATGCTCTTCTTTTGGACTTAGAGGAAGAGTCTAGTGTAGTAGTAGTAAATACAGCAATACCGACGGTTAATGAGTTCAATGATGTCTTCCCCAACGAGTTACTAGGATTACCACCACACCGAGAGATTGAGTTTAGCATCGAGTTACTTTCAGGGACTGCTCTGATTTCTAAAGCACTATACCAAATGGCACTGATAGAGATGAAGGAGATACGGAAACAGCTCCAAGAACTTGCAGATAAGGGGTAGATCTGGAATAGTATGTCATCATGGGTGCGCCAGTTTTGTTTGTTAAGAAGCATGACAGTACTCTTCGATTGTGTATTGATTATCAACAGCTAAATCGCGCCATAGTAAAGAATAAGTATCCATTGCCTAGGATCGATAAGCTATTCGATTAGCTAGGAGGTTCATGGTATTTCTTGAAAATAGATTTACATTTTGGATACCATCAACTTGGAATCAAGAAAGATGATATTTCAAAGACAGCTTTTAAGACCCAGTATGGACACTTTAAGTTTTTGGTGATGTCATTTGGATTGACAAATGCTCTTGCAACATTCATGGATTTGATAAACTGGATTTTTAGGCCTTATTTAGATCGGTTTGTGATCATGTTCATTGAAGACATAATGACCTATTCTAAGTCTTGGGAGGAGCATGGACAAGATCTAAGGATTATGCTTCAAACTTTTTGAGAACATCAACTATATGTCAAAAAGAAAAAGTGTCAATTTTGGTTAATTGAAGTTAAGTTTTTAGGAGACGTCATCTTTAAGCAAGGTATCTTAGTGAATCCATCAAACATAGAAGCGATAGTGCAATGGGAACGCTAGAGGAATGTGGTTGAGATGTGCAGCTTCTTAGGAATCCTGGGTACTATAGGAAATTTATGCAATATTTCTCAAAGATAGCAGCACCACTGACGCGATTGATCAAGAAAAATAATAGGTTTGAATGGGATATAGAATGCGAGTATGCTTTCCAAGAGTTGAAGAACCGATTGTCCACCATTACAATGTTGATCATACCAAGTAGTAATGAGCTGTACGAAGTCTACATGAATGCTTCGGGATGTAGACTTAGATGTGTGTTAATGCAACATGGATGGGTTGTGGCATATGGATCGTAACAGCTAAGACCTTACGAGTAGAACTACCCCACTCACGATTTAGAGCTTGTAGAAGTGATTCGTGCCTTGAAGATTTGGAGATGTTATCTGTATGGAGCAACATTTTCAGGTTCTCTCGGATCACAAGAGTTTAAAGTATTTTTTCACTTGGAAGGATATGTGAGGCAACGAAGATGAATGGAACTTATGGAAGATTACAATTTCATGCTGTAGTATCATCCAAAAAAGGCCAATGTAGTTGTAGATGCGCTCAGCAGGAAGTCTTCTAGAATTCTCGCTTGCTTGGCACTTGAGGATTGGAAAAGAGAGGCTATGGTAAGTGCTTATGGGCTATAGTATTATGACGATTATGATCAGGTTTCGGTATATCATATTGAGTCTACCCCAGCACTTGTTTAGATGGTGAAGCAGAATCAATGGTGAGATCAGTGTCTACAGGGGATATGGCTGTAGATACAGAATGGAGAGCAATTTAAAGAATGGAAAATGCATGCAAATGGGTCATTGTATTTCAGGAAACGTTTGGCAGTACTTGCAATAAGGGAAGTGATGAAGGCCATGATGGATGAAGCCCACAAGTCTCGATTTACTATTCATCCAAGAAGCATGAAAATGTATCATGATTTGAGGAGCCAATATTGGTGGAGAGGCATAAGAAAGGATGTCCTTAAGCACGTCGCTAGATGTGTGACATGTTTTTAGGTGAAAGTTGAGTATTAGAAGCCCGCTGGATAGCTTTAACTGCTTCTTATTCTTGGGTGAAAGTGGGAGCATGTTATGATAGATTTTCTCTCTAGCTTGCTAAGATCAGAGCAGAAACACGATGCAATCTAGGTCATTGTCAACAGGTTGACAAAGTTCGCGCACTTTATACCTTTTAGATCGACATGTTCAAGAAGAGTTCTTGAAGAGATATATCTTGAGAATATAGTGAGATTGCATGGAGTTCCATTATCTATCACTTCCAATAAAGATACCCAGTTTAATGCCAAATATTGGAGGATTTCCTAGGAAGCGTTAGGCATGGACTTGAATTTCAGCACCACTTTTCATCCTTAGACTGACGGCAGTCCAAGCGAGTTATTAAAATTCTTGAGAATATGTTATGTGCTTGTACATTGGATTTTGGCAGGAACTGGAAGAGACACCTGTATTTGGTAGAATTCACATACAATAACAGTTATTAAGCAAGTATTGGTATGGCACCGTTCAAGGCACTCAATGGAGGACCATGTCGATTGCCACTGTGTTGGACAGAACTAGAGGACAATATCGTTCTCATACCTAATAAGATCCATGAGAGCAATGAGAAAGTCACCATGATTCGTGATCGCTGAAAAACTGCTCAAAGTAGGCGACAGAGTTACATTGATAGGAGACATCAGCCCTTGGAATTTGAAGTAGGTGACTTCGTTCTCTTAAAGGTTTCATCACATAAGGGTTTTTCGCATTTTGGTGTAAGTGGAAAACTTGCATCGAGGTACGTTGGACCATTCGAGATTTTCTCACTGTGTTGGTGTGGTAGCTTACTAACTCAATCTTCCTCTCGAGCTCTCTCATGTTCATAATGTATTCCACAAGTCAATGCTTTGGAAATGTCTGCCTAAGCCGAGTAAGATTGTCTCATTCTACGATGTTTCAATTCAGGAAGACATGACCTACGAAGAGGTGAGGGCCTAGATTATTGATCAGAAGGTAATAAGTTTGCCACGTCGTGATATACCATTAGTGAAAGTTGTGTGACAGCACCACGAAATTAATGAAGCGACTTGGGAATTAGAATGGACTATGCAAGAATTATACCTACATTTATTTTGCTTTTGAGGCGATCTCTAATTTCGAGGATGAAATTCCTTTTAAGGGTAGAGAGGTGTAACACTCAAAGAATTAATTAAGTATAATTAATGTAAATGGTGAATTAGTGTGGCTTAATGTAATTTGAACTTAATCTAATTATTTTATGATGTTTTTCAATTAATTTGATTTTTAATTATTCTTATTAGTTATTTTGAATTTTGAAACAAAACACTTTGTCAAATACCTGAATGTCCCACTTTGAAAACCATGTGTAGGGCATGGTTTTATAGTTGAAAACCACTAGCTTCTTTTCAATTTATTTGCTCCTTTTCTCATTTATTTAGTCTCTCACTTTCAACTCTCTTTCCCTCTCTCTCACCGACTCTTTATCTTCCCTCTTTCCTTCTCTTAATTTCTTGTTGGTTAGGGGCAAGGAATCGAAGCTTAAGCCTCCAAAAATCCTTGTAAAACATCCATTGAGGTTAGCTTACTCTCCATCTCTTTTTGAAATTTCAAGTTTCAAAGTTTAGCTCCAAAAATTTTTAATCTTTCTTGAATGATGTAATTTGAGCTTTCTTGAGCTCAAACAACGTTTAATCTAAATTGTAGAGTTTGTTTTACTATGAATCTAAGCTAGTTTGAACAAAAATCGAGCTAAATCAAGTTTTTCTTTTTTCCTCATTTTTGGAATAATTTGAAAATCTTTGTAAAAAACTTGTTGAAAAGCATTTAAATCTGTTCTATTTTGTTAATCTATCATCTTTGAGCATTATCCATGCTTTGGGAACTGTAAAAATAAGTTTAAAGTGAGATTTGAGCTCAGGGAGATCGAGACTCGAAATCTAAAATTTTTCAGATTTTGACAGATTGGTAGGCCGAACT
This sequence comes from Artocarpus hirsutus, assembly GCA_946598075.1. Lineage (NCBI taxonomy): Eukaryota > Viridiplantae > Streptophyta > Magnoliopsida > Rosales > Moraceae > Artocarpus > Artocarpus hirsutus. The sequence continues at coordinate 66,200 of CAMOHE010046893.1, forward strand.
TGAGCTTCGGCAAGCCAGATTCATAAGTTCAGAAGGCCGGATTTATATCTTTGGCAGGTCAGTTTCAAGCAGTTCGATAGGCCAGACTCGGGTGGCTGGTAGGCCAAACTTCAGCGGTTCGGTAGGCCGGACCAAGGAGTTCGATAGGCTGATCGGGCTTTGTAACAATGATTTTTTTTACTTGTTTTCACCGTTTAAAACATGCATGGAGACTTTGACCTAGCAACATGGTTTTGTGAATATCAAAGGCACACTAAGATACTATGAGATAGCATAGAATTGTAGAATACTCTAAGTTAGATATTGATGAATCTAGTTCATATCTAAGGTTGTTCGTGGTTTTGAGGAACTGACGTATAATGGGTCGGGATTGTGGTATTTATATTCTCATACTAGATAATGAGGTAGGACTCTAGTCCCTCTTCTTTGATAGCCATGATTTCAAAAGAAATTTGGCCATAAAGTGTTTTCTGAAAATGTTTTAAGAAATGATTTAAATGAATAAATTCAATCATTGTCAGTAGTTGATGAATAAGGAAATAATCATAATGAACGAAATAATGAATGTAAATAAGAATTTAGTAACATGAGACTTGAATAAAGGAATAGTGCCGAACGAGTTAGATATACTATTCGAAATGATATATTAGGGCATGATGCCACATTCATAAATCGGGTCACGCAAAGAGCGACCTTGGGGGCAAGTCCCAAAACCAACTAGGCCACTACGGTGCTGATTATATTGGCTTTGCCTAAGGCAAATAATAAGATTATTTCCGAATAAATAATGGACCAAATGATAAGAATGAGATAAAAAAATTTTAATTTACTGCACTTTATAATCTGTGTTAACAGTGAATTTCATATTAAAAATTTAGTGTTTTCAAAGCGTTTGTCCTACTGAGCCTTCCGCTCATAGTTTTATTTGTTTTTAAAATCCCCCTCCCCTCCCAATTAGGTGAATTGCAGCATAAGGTTGATTGGGACTCTGCCGAGCGGACACGTGGATCGTAGGAGTCTTTAATTAGGTTATTTACTTGTTCAAGTAAGGCATGTAATATTTACTCGTTTCTCTTTTGATCGGACTGTGTCACTACCTCGATCCAGGTTCGTGACACATAACCAGGATGTTGATTGTGCAAGTTTACAAATGAAGCATCGGATTAGTAGTCTCTCTTCTTGTCTGGAGTCATGTTTTAGGCTTGCTGTGTTTTTAGCAAAAAAATAAAAATAAAAAACTAGGGTTTTATTGTGTGTCTGAGTCTCCAAAACCGTAGCAGATTTGAGCTTTGCGGCAGTGATGAGTACAGAATAACAAATATAACAGCTTATGTTTCCAAAAATTTTGCCATTAATAATTTGTGAGTTATGCCCCTTTTTAACAATTCGAACAAACTCTCGATCTAGTGAGTAGTGAGTAGCGAGTAGCGACCAATTTGATTAAATTAAATTGACCCTCCAATTTCAGAACGTGCAAAATTGAAGGTGGCTCACAGAAAAAAAAAAAGAAGAAAGAATTGAAGGTGCTCTAAGCGCTCATATGAAATTTTTTGTGGATGGACTATAAACTCATAATACACCTATTTTAAACTCTGCACCCAAAACCAAAAAAAAAAAAAAAAAAGATTTTTGTTCCTTTGAAAAAAAAAAGGTTTTTACAATTCGTTTTGTCTCTCTTTTTTTTTTTATTTTTTTATTTATAACAAAACTATCAATTAACCAAACTGACGTACAAACCTTATTAGGCTACAGTATTTAGTAGTGTTGACTTGCGCGGACAGGGAGCCAAAAATAACAAGCAACAGGAAGAAGAAGGAAACAAAAAAAAAAAAAAAGTGAAAGAGGGAAACCTCATGTTTTTAAATTTTTTTGAAATAAATATATATTTTGAAAATATTTGTAGTAAATTTACAATATAAACAACTTATTTATTATGTAAATAAGAAACATTTATATTGCACCGTAAATTTATTTATTGTTTAAATAAGAATTATTTACACTATAAATAAAGAAGTAGATAAATTATTTACATTATAAATGTAAGATTTATTATAAATATTTTTAAAACTTTATATTTACTACAAGTAGTTTTAAAAAAGTAACATTTTTTATAATTTTTAATAAAAAAAGGGAGAAAAAAATAAAAAATAAAAAGAATGAAAAAGAAAACCCACAAAACTCATTATTTTGGCATTAGAGCCAAAACTCCTTTGGTTTTTTTTTTTTTTTTTGACACAAACCCCTTTGGTAATAACTTACTACTGTATTGTTATTAGCTTCTTTTGGAAAAGTCTACAATGGTGCGGGAAGCTGGGGCATAGTCTATGGTGCCTAGTTCAGTAGTTTGTGCCCGAAAAAAATATCTCAAGGTTCTTAGTTATTGGGTTGCACGGTTCTTATAAAGCAGCCTCCCACAGTATGAAAAAGCTTGACATTCTAATATTTTTTGTCACTTTCGCTTGAATTGAAAGGAGGGAGGGTTAAATGGCCAAAGATTGGGTGCCCATTCCAATAGGATCCCTCCCAAATTGGCGCTCCATCCTTGCCGATCAGACGCCAATAGGCATGTGACGACCCTCCCTACGTGGCCGTCACTTAACTTAACTTGGTCTTAAACTTAAACATACTTAATAATAAAGTACAAATTTCAGGATAAAATTTTTTTTTTTCTTAAATGGATTCTTGTTATCGAATCCTTGGCATTAAACCTTAGAAGGAATAATAACTGTTTTTCTAAAACTTAATAACATATGAATTCTTAAAGATAAAGAATTCTCAACGTGTAACTTTGAAAGATATAATAATCATTTCTTAAAACTTAATTTCGTAACTTAACAAAATACATAAATTTCTTAAACATGATAATAACGTAATAATAATCATTACGTTTTAACTTAATTATAATTTATAAATCATGATCATTTACATAACTCATAACATTTATTTCTTAAAGCATAACTATAGTAATTTCCTTGAACTTTTCTTTTTAAACATAAAGATAATTATTTAGCAACTATTACTTTAAGAACATTTTTAAAATTAAATAAAACTATTTTAAAAAT
>CAMOHE010046895.1:1924-61228 GCA_946598075.1 Artocarpus hirsutus
TCAACAATTCAACCTTAAATTTCACAACATCAATATACCATAATTCATGTATCTATGGGATTTAAGCAAAACTTTGCTTGAAAGCCCACAGACCCTTGAAAGAATAAAAATCAAAATAAAAATCATATAATTTCAAAACTCTCCCCAAATAACATTTTGTACTTTTAGCCTTCCAAGGCTCCTTTGAAACTCCTTTCTAGACCCTATTTTTCATACAAGAGCACCTTGAATCACTTTCCTTCCTTAACCCATGAAAAATCCCTTGAAAACTTAAAAAAAGTTTAGGTTTTTACCTTAAAACTTGTTAAAATCCTTAAAATTTGCCGCTTGAACTTAATTGGGGCTAATTTTGCAAAGATATAAAGTTGCAAAATTCTTGAGAGACTCATCAATGGCTGCCGGTTTGGGAGGAAGAAGAAAATGGGATTTTTTTGGCTAATTTTTGCATTAAATGCATGTTTATCCTTTTAGATGACTCATGGTAATCCATTGGGTTACCTATGTGGCACAAGGTGATTGGGCCACTTTTCATGGCATGGTGGCCCAATGAAATTCAATTGGGTGTCTACTTGGTGGGCCCCAAAAATTTACACTGTGTAATTTTTCACCACATAGTATTTTTCTCATGCTGCCGTGATAAAATCAGTACAAAAATATATTCCTAGACTATATAAAATATTTTACTTGCCTTTAGTTAATTTTTGGAGGCCGAACATAACACTTCTTATTCATTCATGTTCTCTAAACAGTATTATTCCTATACTGCTTTAACTTAAACAGTTCAACTTTTATACTGCATGACCTTAAACAGTCCAATTCCTACACTGCGTTACTTTTACAATGTAATTTTCATACTACATAACTCTATCAGTGTACTTTCTTACATTGCGTTATTCTAATACTGTATAATTTTTCATGTTATTACACAGTATTTTTCCTTAAACTGTATTTCGTCTTAATATAATCCTTAAATTAATGTATTTTTAATGTATGTAAAATGCCCTGGTGTTACAATACCAGTAAGGGTTAATGAGACATATGGCCCTTTTTTATTTGTAAAATTAAAATATGTCTCAAGTTCATGAATATTCTTTATATATTTCAATGCATATGTATAAATATATTAATGATCATAATAATGATATCATTAGGTTTAATTTATTTTTTTAGAATAAATAAAATATACGTATTTAAGATTTTAAACGAATTATGATATTATTATAGTTAAAAAAATCCCTGAAATTAAAGTGTTTGTTGCTTAAATTTAAATTAGTAACTAAAATAACGATTTTAAAATTTTCTAAAAAGATGAAGATTTTTTATCGATGAGTTGGATTTACCGACAAATTAAAATCATGGTGTTGTAATTAAATAAATGATATTATTTTACTGACAAATTAAAATTAAGGTATTGTAATTAAATTAATGACACAATATTATTAAGTCTTTTATGTTCCTTACTGGTTATATAATTAATATATTATTAAGTTAATGATACGTAATGATAATGATACGCAATGACATTTATTTCTTAAGACTTCAAGTGAATGATATTTCCTTTTTTTTTGTGGTATGTAATTAAATGACATAGTATTTATTAAGTCTTTTTGTGTATCTTATGGGTTATATAATTGTCATATCATTAAGTTAATGATACGTAATGATAATGATACTCAATGACATTCATTTCTTTTTTTTTTTTTAAGACTTCAAATGATAATGATAATGTATCAATGTAATATGTTAAATATGAAATATATGTGTATATCTTTTCCCTAATTTAACTATTCAAAAAATAAGGAAATTTATTATAAAAATTTAAATACATGATAATATTTAGTTAGAGGTTATTTTAGGGTTCTGAATATATGAAATTAAAAAAAAAGAGACATATAAGTGATATTTACATAACGAAGACAACTATTAATTTATTTCTTAAAAAATAGACATATTATGTAATCTTTACTAACCAGTAAAGGTGCTCGAGAGGCCCAAAAATACTGGTTTGCCCCATGCAGTGGGTTTGGACATGACTCAATGTGTTATGGACCAAGTTGTGGGCTCAAAAAATTTCGGATTATTTTCCTTTGAAGAAGGCAAGTGGTCCTCAAATGATTCCAATTTGAAAAAGGAAAAAAAAAAAAAGCAAAGAATTCTCTCATCTTAAGAAAAAAAAACCCTTCTTTGCATTTTGCTTCAATTATTATTGTTTTCTTTAACCAGTTAAATTTCCTTTATAAGAAAGGTATAATAAAAAGTATATAACCAAATTCAATGCCTTTTAGATTTTTCACCCCACGTAAAAAATTTAGTAGATTTTACTAAGAAGGAGCAAGAGAGAGGGGAAAAAAAAGCTTGGAGTCGAGACCTATGTGCCTAGCACAAGGGAAGTCATGCGATGGCGCCATATAGCTGCACAAGATATAGCAAAATACATTTACACGGCAAGGTAAACGTCTCTTTAGAATTAGGGCTTCTAATTCTCAATGAAGTAAACGCTTGTTTATGCTTTACAATACATTTTCAATGAGAAAATGACGGTGGTGACTCTAGAATTAAAAGTTGAGAAGATTTGCATTCTTAATTTAATTTTGGAAGATCTAGGTAAACGCCCCTCTAGTTTCTTAGACGATATATACTGTATTTGGCAGAGTGATTAGAATCATTAGTTAAAACCGTTTTTATTGTAATATGTGAGAGATTTACACTGTGGCAATTTTTTTATTGTTGCTGTAGTATATAAGAGCTTTACACTATTTATAACCGAGATTATGGTTGAAACCGACCTTATCAAATAGTGATATAGTCTTATGCACTGACTTCATTATATATTAATTTCATTAAAGCAGAACCTGGTACAAAACTAGAAATGCGAGTTAAGGGAGCAATTTTCGCTTTGAATTTTGAGAATATTAGTAGAGAAAATTTATTTGTCTAACTCTCTTCTTTAGTTTAATTTGTCTCTTTGCTTATAATTCTATTATTTTAAAATTAATAGATAAAAAAACGACGGTATAAATCTTATAGTGGTTGAGAAAGTTCAAGAGTAATGTTCTTTTAAATGAGATGGTATTCCTCTATATTCCACTTTTAAGATGAAAAGAATAAAAATCTTAGCATGCAGGGTCACCATAGACAATTTATTTTTGCGTTGGGAACAAATTAAGAATAAAAAAACTAATTTATTTTTAATTTGTTTTGGTTATGTATTTATTTACTTTTTACTGATAAAATCGTTTCATTCATTATTGTTGTTGAGCCATATTGGAATGGGTTTAATTTGGAGCGCAATCTCAGTGTCATGTACTTAAGTGCCAAGTGTAGTTGGAAGCCAACAGTCAACTCTAATCTCCTATATAATGGGGATAAGATAAGAGATTTCTTTCACAAATTACAAGAAAAATAATAATAAATATAAATAAACAAAAAATAAAACTAATAATTAAATTAAAGGTTATTTATTTTTTGTAGATTGTATTTTAGGTTTATTTAAATAATATATTTTTAGTTTTTGATTTCCTGAAATTTATATCTTCAGATTTAATTTAATATATGGACCTATATATTTTCTTGGCCAATATTCAATTTTGACTTAAAAATCATACAAATTAAAAAATGAAAGAGCTCTAAAAACTTAAAAATCTTTATAAGAAAGTTTTTGACTTCAATAAATACTTTAAGATAGGTGTTTTTGTTTGTTTTTGTTTTTATTTTTTCTTATTTTTTAAAGTTTTTTTTTAGTTTAATTAAGAATAATTTAATCACTTTAAAGCTAGAAATCAACTAGACTGAGATAAGTTATCGATTTAAGTGTTAAATTAAATATGAAGGTATATATTCAATAAGATTCAAAACTAAAATATAAGTTTTGGGCTAACCCAAAACAGAGGGTTAAAAAATAAAATCCCTTAAATTAATTGGAGTATTTTTTGTTGGAGTCTGATTCCATACAAAGCATACTATTTTAAGATAGACTAAATATGGAATCATGTGTTTATTAAAAAAGAAATAAAATCCTTAATATCGTAATTATAATTTGTATCATCAAACAAAGTATTTGATTCTTGTGGATCTGATCACGGCAGATAAAAAAAAAAAAAAAATCTGTGCCTTTTGTTTTGCCGATTCTAATACTTGTTATCTTGTTTTCGTCCAATCACTAATTAAAAAAGGGAGGGTAATTTTGTCATTTGAGGGCCGTGGCATTCCTGTGGTTTTGTTGAAAATCAGGGGCAACTCAACTCTTCCCGTTCTATAAATGAACGCCAACCAGACGGTTTTCCATTCTTCCACTCGTACCGACCCCTTCTCTGCTTCTCTCTCTCAATCTCTCTCTCTCTCTTCCTTCCTTTTGTGCCAAATTTCTGGAGAACCTCTCCAGATTTCAAAAGTCTTGTTTCCTCTCACTTGCTTTTTCTTTGTTTTTTTTTTTTTTTTTTGGAGTTTTTAAAAAAAATTTTCTCTTTCTATTTTTATTTTTCATCAGATTTAATTTATTTTTACCAAACGTCCCTTTTGGCTTTTGCTTAAGAAAGGAATCTTTTTTTCTCTCTCTCCATCGGATTAGATTTGTGGGTGGATTTTAATGCTCCCTTAGCTGACGTGGCATGCACCCAAATCCCAATGAGTACCAAAACGATGCGTCTACCGCCCCGTCGGGTTTTAACGCCGTCAAACAAGCGCAAGGAGGAAGAAGCCAGCAACGGAGTTGACGCCGTCCATGTCCAACCGTCAAAGACAAAAAAGCTGAAGCCGGCTCAGCCTCAAGCCGAGCCGAGCAAGGAACCCGCCGCCTCGGCTTCGTCGAACCAGCTCCTGGCTGGGTACTTGGCCCACGAGTTCCTCACCAAGGGGACGCTGTTCGGCCAGCCGTTCGACGAGGCGCGAGCCGAGCCTTCTGTGGCTGGCGAGTCTCAGGAGCCTAAGCTGGGGCCCGAAGAAGGGGAAGCCGAGAGGAGAGATGGAGCCGAGCCGCTCGCTGAGGGTCTGGAGAGATACGTGGCGGTGGCTGATTTGTTGGGGTCGGATGGGGCCCACTTAGCTGGCGTGTTCAACCCTACACAGCTTGCTCGCCTTCTACAGTTGTAATGTTAGTGGAAATTTCCTGCAACACGTGTACTAATCCCCTTGGGATCCCGTTTTGCTCCAAATTGGAAAAAAAAAAATTGTAAAGAATTTTCTCTCTCTTTTATCTCTTTTATTTATTTATCATAATTTTTTTATTGAGAAAAATATCTTGTTAGTGAGAATGCGAGAAATTAATTTGGATTTCTTGATTATCAACATGAGGCATGCATATGAAACGTTTTTGTGATTGATTTCTGTTTTTTTTTTTTTGAGTTATAATTATTATAGTCATTATTATGTTGCCGTTATTTATTTGCTTGATCTAAATTTGCTTCCCATCCAAACACAATTAAATGTTGTTTTAGAGTCTAATACGCCGCTTAATTACCTAACAATTTACGGATCTATGTGTGTATATGTAGATTCTTTTATACGGTGTTTTTTTTTTTTTCAAAAATCTGGCGTTGATTGTTTTTATCTCAAACTATAGTATGCAAAAAATTAAATGAAAAAAAAAACATAAATGTGATAATTAATCCAATCATGAAAGGTTTGCTTTTTGATATAGTGAATATAGAAACACGTCGATCTGGATTTTAGAAATTCAAATTTATTTCACATGAATCTTGTTGGAGGGTTGACTTATTTATTTTCATGAAGCATATTTTTTCTTCGTAATTTAATTTTCTTTTATTTGTTATAGTATTTCAATCATTCCATGCGTTGACTGCTACCGCCGACTGTGTTATTATTTCTGGAAAACAAAAATTTGACGATCTTTTCTATTGAAAAGGGAAATTCTGAAATCTCTTTTTCTAGTAGAATTTGATCTTTTCACTTTTCTATCTTTTGCAGGTTATGTTGTATGGTAACTAAAGATGTTTGTATCCGAGAACACACATATTTTGACGGTTGTTTTTAGTTTATGTTTTATTTAGCGGAAAATTACTTTGGTCAGTCATATCTCAATTTTGATATGGTAACTAATTTAGATTTATTATTTTTGTTTTTTCTTTTTCTTTTTCTTTTCAAATATGTAGCTTTTGACAGCCGTATCTGAAGTAATTTAGATGGGCAAAGATTGATGTTTAGGTCTTTTATCATCTCAATGAAGAGAACCCACAATGAAGGCAAATGACATTTTGAAATAAAAGATTTATTTCTTGTATAACTCGATTTTGTGCCGTTGACTTATAACTTTTTTTTTAAGGAACTTAGAACTTTTCATGAAAGAAGTGAAATAAATAAATCAAAACAAATCCATCTCTGCTAGAATTTTATCTTGTTCTCATGGGGTGTAGGTGTGTGCCGTCTTGATGAGAGGTTTTGAAGGGCCGGAGTTTGGCGTCGTCGTTGGGTTGGTCTCCAGACTTCCGGTCCCTTAAGATGTTATCTGAGCAACGCGATGGGGATAGCCATGGGGAAGCGTTGATATTGTAGGTTTCGACGCATGTTGGGTTGTAGCTTCTGGCCGCATTTGGGTGTTGGAGACTCCAAGATCCAAGTGGCTTGGTTGGGGATGGTGGGTGGGTTTTTTCTCTTCAGAAGTTGGTGGTGCGTTGGTGCTCGGGGTTATCCACATATTGGGAACTTTGGTTACTATTGGGCGGCAGATTCCTGGAGGCGACGTTCTCCTTGGTTGATGAGGTCGGTGGCAGTGGGTGATTTTTCATGTGTCAGTAGCTCGAATCTTTTGCGGCTTCCTTTCGGCTCGACGGTAGTGTTACGGCTTCCTTGCCCTTTCTTGACGATGGTCGTCTATCACCCAAGCTTTCGTCGTTGTCATTTGAGCTTTACACGCTTGTTTTTTAAATGTTTGTAAAATTTCTGCAATTTAGATTTAGTGTGTCTTTATTGTTTTGTTGGCCTTTGATTTTGATTCTGATGATGGAGGTGGTGTCTCCACTATTGATTTTAGTTTGTGTCATACTCGCTCGTTATCAACAGTAGGTGTGTTAATGTTTGACTAAATTTAATTTTAGATAGTGTCACTTGTCTCTTCAGTATGAGGGGGTTTGGTTTCAGTTGACTGATTTCATTTATCGACTATAGTGGTCATTTGTAACGAGTATTGGTCGCACTCAATTTAATGCATCAAGCGGATCTTTTTCCTTTGAGTCTTGATACTTTTAATTCACTGTGCTCTTCATCCATCTTCATTGGTGAATCTAGTCAATCAAAATTTGGGGTCAAATTCTTTTGTAATGGGTTGTCTATCAAATTATTGGTGCTAGCTTGATTGGAAATGATGGTATGGATTGTTGGGGGAGATCTCAAGTTTAAATTACGAGGACAACTAGTACTATATAACGAGAAAAAAAGAAGACACCAGTAAAAAGTTCTAATGTTAACTTATAGGATGTTTGGCTATTGGTGTTCTAACCAACAGGGATGTTTGGCTATTGGTGTTCTAACCAACAAACTGTCAAAAAAATTTTCATATGTTACAGTAAAAAGTAATACTGCATAAAGTTCTCACATGTTATAGTATTTTTAACCAAATTGGCTTCAACTATTTATTCTAACCACACTTCCTAAACTCATCAAATACATAGGGACATTATTTCCTATATTTGATTTTAGTTTTTATACTAGAGCTACAATTACAATTATATGTCTATTCAAACCACAATAATATAACTGCAGAATAATTTTTTGTACGTGATAAATATATATATTGGCCCCAATAATCTAAATTATTGACCATTAGAGCTTTTTTACAAGATTGATATAATTAGTGAAGCCCAACTTGTTTTATATCATGGGACATTTTCATATATGTCACATTTTAAAACTTATTTTTTATAAATGTTATAAATGTTTTAATATGGTATAATTTAAACACATAATATAAGCAATATTGTGGCACTATTTTTTCAAGTATGTCATGAATAAAAACTATTTTTAAAAGTTAAGCACAACATAGAATTTTCTCTTATATCATTTGATTTCTTTTGTGGGCCACCTTTCCTAGTTTGTCTTGATGTGTTCGGATAGAAGTGTCTACAAACACTTTCAGGAATTAGTAGACACTCGATATATCAATATATATGTGTATGTATATATCATTCTTATTAACCTAATGATATAGAAAGATTTGAAACGGTTAACCAAAAGAGCAAGGATAAGTAAACGGTAGAATGATGATGATGATGATCATAAAGTTTGTAACGAATCATGTCTATTGGAAATTTAGGGGTTGTTTGTTTGGTGTACTTTTTATACTGAATGGATCTAAATTTGGATTTGAGTATCAAGAATCATTTGGATACGTGTTTGTTTCCCCTAAAATTTGAATCCTTTGAGTTTTAAGAATCCAAGTTTTTAGAGTTCTGACTCCCGCTAAACTTTTAATACTCAGATATCTCTGCAACAGTAAAAACTAAAATTATCTCTCCTATAATTGAGAAAAAAAAGTATAACTTCTTCATTTGATATCCAATTGAATAATTCTTTTTTCATTGTGTTCCTAGTGAAGAGAGGAATAAATTTATATCTATATTTCATATTTTTTAGAATCATTAACATTAAGATTTTATTAGATTTGTTAATAAATCAAAACTATTTTTATTATTTCTCAAAGCACAAATTCTAATTTTATTCCATACTCAGATTAAAACTTAAATGCACATCCAAACACCAATTCGGATAACAATTTAAATCATTAACTCAAATCTTAATTCAAACTACACTGACTCAAATCAAATTACTGATTCAAATCTATTTACCAAACAGACCCTAAAAGTAACAATTCAACCTTAGAAAATTAAACGGCTGTTTGGCTGAGTGGTTCTCACCACAAATTCAGTTATAAACAGTGTAAAACTCTCACATGCTACAGTACAATAAAAAAAATTGCTGCAGTGTAAAGCTCTCACATGCTACAGTAAAAGTGGTTTTAACCAATGGTTCCCACGATCCTTCCAAACACCCTATAAAAGTAACAATTCAACCTCGACTGTCAACAATTTCAAAGTTTAGGGAGCATTGTGTCAACATTAAAAGTTTGAGGTGCATCATGCAAAAAGTAAATAGTTTAGAATACAACAATACAATTTACTCTTTTAAAAACTTGTTTCGTTACAAACTGTTTCTCTAATTTTCATTTTTATGAGATTGGGCCAAGCCCAACATTACCTGGGGTTTTCCTTAAAGCAAGCGACGTTTTTGTAAATGACATATTCATAAATAAATAAAGTGAATTTTTAATATATTTATGTGTATGTATTTAAGTACTTTATGAATATCATTAAACTTCCATAATTATCTATGTAACCTTAAATTTTATATATAAGTATTATAAACAAAAGAATAATATTTAAGGATGATAATTAAAATGGTCTGTAATATATAATTCATTATTTAATTAAAATATGAAATTTTTAATCGAGTGTTACTAGTGTAAGTCATTTTTGTTGAGAATAGAATGATCGTATCGGAACACTTAATGTAGCGAGTCATTAAATAAATTCATTGTATATAATAAGATTATGTAGGATCTAGACATGGAGTGATATAAACGAAAATATTTTCCGTTAGAATATTAAAAGTTCTAATCATATCAATCAATGGTCGTATATAAAATGCTCTTAGTCTTGAAGTATTAACAAACTCTTATTTATGGAATTATGTCTTTTAATTTATTCAGTATAGATTTTAGAATCTAATCCTATCTCTTGTATTTTGAGGCATAATAAAGTAGATAGCTGAAAATATTAATATTATAAGGTGGAATCCATTCATTTTTTTTTTGTTAGAAGCAAGCAAAAAATTTTCTTAAGTATTGATATGAGTATTGAATAATATGAGCACTCAATTCATAATCAAATTCATGAATTATTATTTATTAGAGAATCAATGGTGTTTAAGGATAGAGAGCTAATTAGAGTGGTTAATGAATTTTACCTAACTCTAATTATGAATTATTTATGGAGTATCAATTTATATATAATAGCTATATCAAATGGACGACTCTAAAATATAAGTAATTATTTATATTTTAAAGAGTATAATTTTAAGTTTTTAGTAGAATAACATTAGAATTAATACTCCGCTACCATACTTGCAAGCATTTTTTAGACAAGTGAAATTATTGTTTTAACTAGCTAATTTATAATTATAGAATTCTCAATAAAATATCACTTATAATAAATTAATTATGAATTAAGTTATAGTTATTAAATAATGAGATTATTTAATATTAAATAAATAACAATTAATCTTGAAACACACACAATGGGTCCCACCCATGGTGTATATATGGTGTATAATAGTACAAGGAAGGGTTCTGTATATAATGCAAGACTTGTTCACCAATTTTTATTTTCTAGAAGTTTCTAATTTCGATAAATGTGATTTAATTTAAAATTTAAAATTCAAATTATGGAAACAAATCAAATAGGATAAGAAGCACATTTTCCTCATTGGCGCCACACAAATAGAGTATGAGTGAGTGTGGTGCCGCTAAGGTAAAGAAAGAAAGACGTATCTCTTCCATTTTAATTAAATAAATATGTAATATTTAAAATTAAAATAAAAGAAGACTCTAAAATTGATTGGATTACTCATTATAAATAGGGAATAATTGAGAGTCTGTCTAGATAGTGATTGTTTTTGGTAAGAATTGGTTGTTTTATGTACAATTAGGGCATCTTTATCAAACTATAAAGGAATGTAAAGTAAAAGGTAATAGGATTGGAAAGGAGACTAAAGTATTAGGAGTGAGTATCACTCATTTTTTTAAGTGTTTATTTACTTATTTGAAGAGATAATGAGAAACAATCTCATTACTTTTTTAGTATTTACTTACTTAAGAATATGAGTCTTAATCAATATAATTACTAAAATATTTTTTTTACATAACCAATAGTTATTAAATAATATAATTTGAAGTTGGACATTAAGTAAATATAGTATTTATTCCATTTAATAAAGAATCAATAGTAAAGAGTATAAAAGAATTGGTATTCATTACCTACATTATGTAGGGCCTATAAAACTCTTATTGTTGATTTTGTAAAGGCCCATTAAACTTTGACTACTAATTCTATACGTAAACACGTTATTTAAATAAAAAAGAAATTATTCTTTTACTTTCCCTTTCTTTTTATGCAAAGTAAACATGACTTAATGTGTGTGCGGGGAAGGAACTAGAGCTCAAAATAGTGGTGAGAGCAAATGGACGAATGTGTTATAACTTGGACTTTTATCCGACGCTTCAAGCATCAGACGAGAAATTCTATGAAGCACACGTTGAAATTGCGACAGACACTTGTAGGGGAAACAAAATCAATGCCACATTGCTAGACTTGCACGTTGCACGGTATTACGCCCAATATTCCCTCCAATTAAGTTCCCCTTGCAAGACAGGCCTCCTCCTTCGCCGCAGGCCAAGCCTCCTCCGCCAGAGCCCCGATCACTGTATATGACTACTTTTTCCAAAGAAATATTAGCGGAGGAAGTAGTCAGTGAGGGGGGCCTGATTATGTGAAATAGCGTGGCATAGTTTTAGAGGCAGAGGGTCCTCCAAACCCCCTTATCCTTTAGTTTCCTTTAATTTTGTTTCTTGATATCCATTGTAGTATCTTTCAACTTGAACGTCGAGTCAACGTTCTATTTAATTCTTGTGTTTAGTTCCACAAATATATATATATATATATATATATATATTACACCTTACATATATCATGTATATATTATCAAAATAATCATGTATATATATGTATCCAACTTTAAAAACATGAAGTGCATGGGGTCATTATTTGCTATATTGATCTTAGCATGTCTGTAGAAGTTACAATTACAATATCTATTACTATGGGTTCTTTTTGGAAATCATTTAAAGGGTGAAGTTGGAACTTAAACATGCAAATTAAACTTATTTTTTAACGTGTTTCCCTAACGAAGCAATATAATTCAAACCATAATAATAATTGCACAAAAATTTTTTGATATGTGCAAAAATACATGTTTGCACTAATAATCTAATTTCTCAACCATTAGATTTTTAAGAAATTCATTAAACAAATTTCTTTCGGCATGTGATAAAATTATACCTTGCCACCAATAATCTAAATTCTCAACCAGAGTTTTATGAAATTATTTAATATTTTTTTAGTTTTGATCACGATTATGCTGTGATCTAAGGAATTTGAGTTGCACAATCTTAACAGGGTATCATCCACCAAATATTCCAATTGAAAAGCGAAATTATTGGGCTGACAGCTTTGCAACATCAAAGATTCAAATCGACGTCAGGAACTGTACCATATGTCACGTAGAATGACACGTCATTTCAACACAAAAGTGAAGCAACCTTGCACAAACGACATATTGTCTTATACATGAAAGATTATGAAGTTCAAAGTCTCGAACGACCAGTGCCTCGAAGCAAAGCCAGGTTTGTAGAAAAGAGCACCACCTTTTTTTTTTTTTTTAGGAACATCTTCGATACAATGTCAAATTTTAAGAGGTTGTTTGGTTGACTATAAACTCAGTTATAAACAGTATAAAGCTCTCATATGCTACAATAACAATAAAAAAATTGCTACAGTGTAAAGCTTTCACATGCTACAATAAAAATTATCCTAACCACTAGTTCCCACTACCCTTCCAAACACCCTATAACACTTGTAAAAAAATCACTTTCAAATACAAAGTTAGTTTTAGTGTTATATTTGATAACAAATTTGGCAGCACTATAGTACATGTTAAATTTTTATAATTAATTGCTAGTGATTGGTATTTTTGCTTCTAAATCTTAATGATTATAATAAAAATGAGATACAATACTTGAAATCGCATTTATGCATCTTAGTATAACCAAGGAAAAATATAAAATATATCATTTTCACATTTTAATGCAAAATCTAGTATTCACATCAAAGATAGTCTAAACAACAACAAAATTACTATAAAACCAAAGGCAACAAAACTTACTCTAAGGCAACATGTCGTGACATAAAAACGACCAACTTCTGAAACTATAGCAACATATTATTCTCAATTTACATGACACGGTAACACTTTTCCCCCTAACTGTTGATAATTACTTGGTCCAACAATTTAGGGTAAAGTAAAATTGGGTTGGGTTTTAGGGCTAATTGGTACCGTTATCCCTTGAATTTATAACATATTTGCAATTTACCTTTGAATTTTTGATTTCGGTAAATTGTCCTCTGAAATTATAAATTTGTAACAAATCATCTCATTAATAGTTCATTAAAGGTATAAAAGGGATTTTTCATATAAATGTTAACCTAAATTTTTATTCAAACTAAAGTTAATTCAAAATTTTTGATAAAAACTTAATTAAACATATTAACAACAGTAAATTTATGTCTAAATATATTAAAATGACAATTTGTGTCAATAATCAACTATTTATGTACAAATTACATGTCAATTTTAGTTAAATAACTAAAATCATTATCAATGGGATTGTTTACTACAAATTTATAAGTTCAGGGAACAACTTGTTAAAATTAAAAATTCAAAGAACAATTGTAAATATGTAATAAGTTTGGAGGTAACATGTCAAATAGTAGGAGAGAACATGGATTTGATAATGCATTATATATGCGTATTCCACCTAACCATTACAATATTTGAACTCTACGCATCTCTTCTTATTACTTATCTTTTTTGGTTCTAACTTGTCGGGGAGTCGGCACAAGTAACAAACGGGTAAAGTTAAAACAACAAGAAGGTTAGAGATTAGTTAGGGCATTTTGATAGCTTTTATTCGGATTTTTGCCGTCCATTACGAAAATATGATTTAAGTCAAAGGGGGCAATTTAAGTCAACGGGTGCGTATTGCATGAGTTATATATAAAAAGAGGATTTTGGAGACAACAATGTCACATCCATTTTATAAGCGTCTCTGATTGAAATTATACTGCTGAAGTTGTCACGTTGTGTTTAAGAGAGCAATTAGAATTAATTAAATAAAATAAAAAAAGTTTAAACATGTGTTTGGTTTCGTTTGAGTCATAATTTATAGTTTAAACTATAGGCTAAAAAGTGGTTTTGGTTTGAACTAAAAAAAGACGGTTAAAACTACTCCCTAAACAGAGGCTTAGAAGCACGTAGTTTGATTTATAAGGTGTTCGGGAGCCATGATGTAAACCGCAACCTACGGTTCAAACTAATTTTAGTTCGACGTTTTTTAAACTATGAATTGCTGTAATATCTTCAATTCAAACTATTGGTTATTGTATGATTGAGCTCTCATTGTATACGTTCACAAGATACAAACGAGAGCGCTACTTTATGGCCCTGTTTGGCACAACTTTTACTCGTGTTTTTAGTCTGTATAAGAAGAGAAGTAAAAATTATAGTTTTCTCGTAAATGTTTAAAACCATATTTTTAAAAGAATTTTAATTCGTCAAAATGGTTTCAATTATTTTAAAAATTATAAAAATGTTATATTTAAGCTTATAATGTATTATTGATAGTTTCAAAGTCTAATTCAGAATTTTTTTTTGAAAAGCTATATTTTATGACTTTAAAAAGAAGTATTTTTAGAGAGCAAAAATATTTCAAATAATTCAACTAAACACTTTTAAAATTTGTTTAAAAAAAAAATAAAAAAAAAAAACAATTTCTAAAAAGCTTTCCTAAAAAAGCCCCACATGAAAGAGTGGGCCCGCGTTTTGTCATACACTTGGCATTGCTAACTGATTCCCGCACGAGACCAGAACCAAAAAAAAAAAAAAAAAAATGCAACTTCTCCTTCAAGCCTCTCCCATCCCCTGACTCAACATGCACCTCGTACACCGTCCTCGCGCCGTAAAGTCTCTTCCTTTTGTCGTTCTTTCGAGAAAATCCAATTCAGAACGCGATCTCAAACTCAACTCTTCTCCCAAATCCAAACCTGAATCGAGAAACCGTCGCCAGAAAGCCGGACCATCGAGGAAGAATGATGGCGAAGATGCCAGCGGAAAGTTCCCGACGACAATCCCGAGAAAGCCGAGGCGCTGTCGGAGAAGCAAGGCCGCCGTGGTGGAGGACTACGTGAGTACTCGCTCGAACGGACGTTCGCGTCGATCAGAGAGCAGGACGCCGAAGTGTTCGAGGACAAGGGGAATGCGATGAAAGACAGAGCTGAGGATGAGAATGAATTCGAATCGGAATCAGAATCCGATGACGAATCTGAGAATGAAGAGGACGATGAGGTCGCTACTGGTGCGGAGGAGAAGAAGAAGACGACGATGGTGGTTGATGAGGAGAGTCGGGATTGGCCGTTGGACGCCGACGGCGGTTGGGGAATTAGGGCGTCTGAGTATTTCGAGAAGCATCCGATAAAGAATGTTGTTGGAGAAGGCGGCGTTGAGATTGATTGGGAAGGAAAGATTGACGATAATTGGGTGAAGGAGATCAACTGTTTGGAGTGGGAGAGCTTTGCTTTTCATCCGAGCCCGCTTGTTCTTGTTTTCGAAAGATATAACAGGTACGAATAAATTTATATTATTCTTAATTTAGCTGAAAATTTAAGTAACAATTGCTGTCTTTTAAGCATTGTCTTCATGTAAATCTTCTTCTTCGTTACAGTAAAATTTCGCAATCCAATTACTATAAATTTTGTGTGTGCTTGTCGTGGTTTTAATGCTGTTTCATCTATGGCTGGAATGTTTATTTCTAGAGTTTCATAACATTGCTGTTGCTTTTTTGCTTGTTTTCACATAATAAGCGGGAAAGGATTCTGCATCACCTGATTTTGAGAGTGAAATAATCAATAAATGATTATGATTGCAAATTGTTGGGATTTTTCTGTGATGGCTTTGAGGAGAGTTGAAGTGCATGCGTGCATGAGCATGACAGACTTTAACTTATGGCTATCCACAAAGGAAAAGCATTGAGAAGTTCATGTTTTGGTTCAAATTCCATACAAAGTTTCTAATAGTACACATATTGTTGGTATTGTTTACAGGGCAACTGACAATTGGAAGGCTTTGAAGGAGTTAGAAAAAGCGGTTCAGGTTTATTGGGACGCCTAAGATCGATTGCCTTCTCGGGTGTACTAACCTTTTTCCTTCATTGTATTTTATAGTTTTTCACTTCTGTAATTTTCTTGTCTGGTTTCATGGCAAATAGTAAGAGTCCCTGTCTAATGAAGCTTTAGACTTTTGAGTAAATGTGTTTTTTCTGTTTATTCACTGATGCTAACAGCTTTAAACTTTCATTGCAGGGAAAAAGAAGGTCCTCAGATTTTGGCATATGCTCTTAAAGTAAAAGAAGGTCCTCAGATTTTATTCTTGCGGGGAAACAGGATCCTTTACAGGGAAAAAGGTGAGAGTTATCTCGTTCACTTTCAAGTTCTGCCATAAATGACCTGTTAAGGTTCCTTCCTTTCCTAGGTACTAAATAATGTTTTTGTTTGGCAGAAATTCGAACAGCTGATAAATTAGTTCATATGATTGCACACTTCCACTACAATGCAAAGAGACCGTCCTGGATTGATGTTTCAGCTTTATCTTGAGCTTATTACTAGCACGTTAGTACTTTTAACTTGAAGCTTCTGAGGTATACTTCCCATTAGCTTATCCTCTTAGCTAGCTTTTCACATTCATTGTATAAAATTTTTCATAGATTGAGTACTGAAGAACATGTTATAGTGGAAGAGAAATGATTTTAGAAATATGTAGCAAAACGAACAACAAAAAGATGATTTTCCAACCAATTTGTAAGAAAGATACTTTGTTTCGAAGCATCTTTTGACGTACTAAGGTACCAATAATTGGATTTGTGGAAAAGAAAATGGTTTAGGGGATCTCTCTCCTAAATTAGATCGTCCCTAAAACCGAGCTGTTGAAACTCTTGGGATGTGCCACCACTCAAAAGTAAAATTTTGTTGTGTGAATTTTGGTTGGCAGTTGAAAGCGGAATATTTTGCCGAGGGAGAGCTTTACTGGAGTCTAAACGTCATGGAACTTAGCCCGGAGGACAGCTATGTAAGCAGCAACGCATAGAGAACTATGAAAGTGATTCACGATTCTGTAGAACAAACCAACATTTAAAGTTGGTATTGTTTGTGTTTTCACGAATGCCCTCCCTAAGGTACATCCAAGAATGCATTTGTCTGTACCAATCAAACGTGTATAAGTTGGACCATCTGTAATCACAGTAGCGTAATATTCCAACGCCGCAATTTCCAGGAAGTTTCTCTTTTCTTGTTTCTAGATCTTGGACAAGCTTGGCTTCTGTGTTCATTATGTGATACGTCCAAAAGATTATCTATGGGAAAATGTCTGGAAAAATGGGAATGACTCGGGAGAAAGGAAGCGAAAGGAAGAGCGAATAGAAGATGAAGAAAAAAGAGAGAGAAACTTGAAGCCAAAATTAACTTTAAAAAATAAGAGAAAAGCGACGAGGACGATGCAAAACGTAAAGCTGAATGATTTTACATTAGTCTCAATTTCTGTTTAGTTTAAACAATACTCTATTGGGATTCCTATAAAAATACAGAAATAAATCAGTTATGGGCATTGATGGATGGGTCCCAGGGAAACATTTTGTCCAATCAGGATGGCGGATTATCCGACTCAAGTGCATACAAAAACTATTCACTCATTGTCGTTTATTACGTTTGGTGTCATATCCTGGTGTAACTGTTATCTTTAAGGAAAATAATGGTGATGATAATAACGTCGTTTTCGATTTTGTTGTCGTTTTCAATAATGATGTCGTTGACTACTCTTGTGATCGTTTGTCATGTATGACGTTTCTTGGTGTCATTATCGTTTTGAATAGTAATGTCTTTTTCTGTTTTGCTGTCGTTTCAATAATGATGTCGTTTTCATACTTACCAGCGACATTGTTGGTAACATCTCCATCATCATCATCATCATCATTATTATCGTTAAAAAATTATGGACTTTTTCTATTTTTATTGTTCTTTTTGCAATATATAACCGTCATGTTAGGTGCTTGTCGTTTTTCCAGTTTTCTGTTAGTCTTATATTTCTTATCGTTTCTAGAGTTTTGTCTTTTCTAAAATGTCTTCCTCTCCCAAAAACAATATATCTTCTTCCGTTTTGTCTCGTTTCCAACCATGATATTACTGTCTTTTCGCTTATATATTCATATAATCTCAAAATATATAAGGCATTTGGCATTGGAAACTATTAGTTAAAACTGTTTTTACTGTAGTATGTAAAATTTTTATACTGTAGCAATTTTAATTTTTAATTTTTTTATTTTTTTTACTGTAGCATGTGAGAGCTTTAAACTGAATTAGTAGTATAAACCGCTCTAGGCCAAACACCCTTAAAGTTGATGTCGTTTATCTTTTTTTTTTTCAATGTGTTGATTGTGTTGTTTCATCTATTTATGTCGTTTGCAAAATTTATGCTATTTCGTTTATTTCCGTCGACCTTATTTTTTTTTTTCCCAGTCGTGTCGTTTCTCATACTATGTATCCTTTTTGATGTTAATTGTCACCTTCAATTGTCGCTTTCAGCCAAAAAAAAGAAGAAAAAAATATCGTTTGTGCCTTCGATCGTTTTAGTACCGACGACCTTCTTTCACGTTTGTTGTAAATTTACCCTAAAATCACAAATATATCTCATGTTCATTACTCAGATAAAAACTTTTGTATTATATTTATATTAATATTTACTAATTTTTCTATTTTACGTAATATCTACTAATTTTTTAATAAATAAGCTTATCTTCTTCACATACATTAAAATACTGTTTTATTAACAATTGCAGTGAATTACTATTTGCAACCACCACATCCAAAACTAGTTATTAACTACAATTTCCATTTCACTTCTAGATTGATGATGTTACTCAATTTTTACGTCGTTTTTTGGTTAATGGTTTTCTTTCTTTTGTGTCATTGTCGGTTTTTGCGATATGGTAAGACATCTTTTGCTCTCATCCCTCGGAAGAGGGGAAAAAAGAGAGAAAATAAAACTTAAAAGGTCAAAAAAAAGTTAAAGGAATATACATATCAGACTGGAAATGAAAACCTGGCAAAAGAAGAGGGGTCAGAGTGGAAATAGCGATAAAAGAAGAAATGAGCAAAACGCGAGGGATCCATTTCATTTCTTCCCTACTCTTTGATTCCTATCGCCTCTGCTTCTGGCGAAAGCAAACCCTCTCTCTCTCTCTCTCTCTCTCTCTCTACCTCTCTTTACTGGTTATTCTTTGGTTTAGGGTTTTGAAATGGTGAGAGGACTGCTGAACAAGCTCGTCTCTCGCTCCCTCTCCGTCGCTGGAAATTGGCAGCAACAACAGCTCCGCCGTCTCAACATCCATGAATATCAGGTCTAGATTCTGTTATGCGTATACACGCTTTCATTCTGATATGGTTTTGTGCGTAGTTTCACAGAAACTCTGCGTTGACGTAGACGAATATCTCTCTCTCTCTCAGGTTTTCTTCCTTTTTTTTTTTCAATAAGCTTGTTACCGAATTATGATAGTCGACTAAGACCCAGGTTTCAGATACTACTCCAAAATTTTGGTCAATTCTAGTTTGCAAGCCTAAACCTGCGTGAAATTTGGTTTACGGATATAATGTTTTGGTTTTTTTTAGAGGAATTGTGTGAAATGGTAATGAGATACGTGTGGATCTTTGTGTGAGTTCAACCGGCTTAATTTGAGCCAATATATATATATATATATATATATATATATATATATATTATATAAATAAAGAAAAAAGTTCAACAGCATAGGCCGTTTGGCAACTTAGTTCAAACCACATTTGTGGTTCAAACCTATTATGCTTTGGTTTGAACTACTTTCCCAGATTGTTCAAGTATGTGTCCATTTTGCGTGTGAAAATTGATTGATTCTAATGATTAATGGCTTTGATTTTATTGAAATCAGGGAGCTGAGTTGATGAGCAAATATGGGATCAATGTCCCCAGAGGCGCTGCGGCTTCCACTGTTGATGAGGTGAAAGAGACAATTCGGCATGTGTTTCCTAACGAAAAAGAGGTGATCTTTCTGGAATTTAAGCTCTTACAATGCCTTCATTTTGTCTGGATGACAACCACCCTAAAAAATGGAAGTTTGTGCCAAATTTTCTACTTGCTTAAAGGTTTTTGTTTTATCCTTTTCCACTTCCTGTGGCAAATAAATTAAGTGAAAGAACTGGAGCAATGTTAACTTGTAATTTGGTGCAGTTGGTTGTTAAGAGCCAAATTTTGGCTGGTGGAAGAGGCTTAGGAACATTTACTAGTGGCCTAAAGGGTGGAGTTCACATTGTCAAGGCTGAAGAGGCTGCAGATATTGCTGGTATTGGAGACTGTCCTATTTTTCACTAAAATTTTTATGACTTTTAGTTCCTTGTATCTTCTACAATTTTGCTTCCAGTTAAGATAGGCTTATCTATTGTTGTTGTTGCTGTTATTTCCCGCGTCATCTTTTAGGAAATAAGTACTGGACTAGCTTTTCTTTATTAATTTGATTGGGTGTGTGTAGTTCAGTCGATGATGAATTATCAACCCTTTATCTACATGCTCCTATTGCAGGAAAGATGCTTGGGCAGGTACTTGTAACCAAACAGACAGGTCCTCACGGAAAAGTTGTTAGCAAGGTTGGTATTTAATTATTCTAGATTATACTGGTATTGGATTATTTTTATCGAAAGATATAACCATGTAGTTGAGTGAATGCACCAGAACCGCTAGGTCGTCGTTGACTAAATACATAATTGGTTTAATAAACTTGATGATGGATCTACATACATAATCCATTTGATTAATTGAAAAAAGGGCTTCTTCCTATTCATTTACGTTTAGTCCAATTATTGGTTCTGAGAGCCAATTAAATTCAATCATTCTTATTTATAGCCACGCTGGTAGGATATCAATAACATTTGCTGCTGGCAAACATATATCTGCAATCTTACTTCTTCCCCCTGCTTCCATATCTTTCTTAAGCAATTAAGATCTGTTAAAAGTACATAATGACTGCCAACTGTTCCTTATGAGTATTCTTGTTTTATTTATTTCCTTTTACAGGTTTATCTATGTGAGAAATTGTCACTTGTCAATGAGATGTACTTTGCTATTACTTTGGATCGAAAAACTGCTGGTCCGGTATGTTCTCGAACTGTGTTTACCATTTTTTCCCCTTTTGAAATTATTGGACTTATGTCAGCACCTATTCTTAAAAACAGCTTATTAAGGAGATTCTTATTCTTGCCAAGGCTAAAAAATATGCTTATTTGTTTAAGTTTTTTTCCAGCTTATAATTGCCTGCAGAAAGGGAGGAACCAGCATTGAAGACCTTGCTGAGAAATTTCCAGATATGATTATAAAGGTTCTTTTTCTTTCCGTTTTATTCTATCTGATATCCCTTAAATTCCTTTTAACTTTGCTTTGTTGTAATTAACAATATCCACTTCCCCCACCTTATTGATAGGTACCTATTGATGTTTTCAAAGGAATCACAGATGAAGATGCAGCAAAAGTAGTAGATGGGTTGGCTCTCAAAGTCGCTGACAGAAATGATTCAATTGAGCAAGTGAAGAAGTTATATAAGCTGTTCTGTGAGTCCGACTGCACACTGTTGGAAGTGAGTGTTCATCTTTTAGAGCCCCAATAATGTTACTGTTTAATTCCTAGATATTTCTTTTTGCTATGGACATCTTAGCCTGAACCTGGATTTTTGGCCAGATCAATCCAATTGCTGAGACTTCTGATAACCAATTGGTAGCTGCTGATGCTAAGCTGAATTTTGATGATAATGCGGCGTTTCGTCAGAAAGCAATTTTTGCTCTAAGTGATCCAACACAGGACGATCCTCGGGAGGTCTTGCTTTGCTTTCCTCTTCCTCATAAATATACGTACATACATACATTTGCATTTGTTATCACATAGGAAATTCATAGCTCATCATCTTTTGTATCCAAGTCCCAACCTTTCCATAGGTGTTGGGATATGGTTTAAAATTATCTTGTTGGAAGGGGAATATAATATGTTTTAGGCAAAACCCTTCCTGACATTGTTCTTTTGTGGCAGGTTGCTGCTGCCAAAGCGGATTTGAATTATATTGGTTTAGATGGGGAAATTGGTTGCATGGTGAACGGTGCCGGATTGGCAATGGCTACAATGGATATAATTAAACTGCACGGGGGAACTCCTGCTAACTTCCTTGACGTTGGAGGGAATGCTTCTGAAGGCCAGGTACAAGACATTATTTTGTTATGTCAGTGGCCCTTTGATTCTATTGTTATAATTAGAGTCTCTAGTTGTTTATCGCTTTTACATTTATCCTTTTTTTTTTATGTATTATATACTCAAGGTAAGGAGATTTTGACGTCTATTTTATGCCTGAAAGGGCCCTTACTGCATCAAGTGTCCTTATGTTCTTGCCTTATAGTTAAAACTGTTAAACTTATATTTTACAAGAGAGATTTTTCACAGGTTATTCATAATTATCGTTGACACTTTTCTCAGGTAGTTGAGGCATTTAAGATATTAACTTCTGATGAGAAAGTGAAAGCAATTCTGGTGAATATATTTGGTGGAATTATGAAGTGTGATGTCATAGCAAGTGGCATTGTCAATGCCGCCAAACAGGTGAGTCATATCATTATTGTTACTGTCGTAATCATCGTTATTATTTTTGAGATCTTGCTCCCTGCCACCTCTACCCCAACCCCCTAAATGTTCATCCATTTTTTCAGCCAATGCGTTCTTATGTTATTTTCGTCAAACCTTTATTTCACTTGAAAAAGAAAACTTTAAGGGACAGACAGTGATTTATGCTGACTTGTAATGAACTCTGGTTGGTTAGTTTTCTTTGGCATTTGGCCATACTGCTCGCTTACTTGCAGCAGGCTAGTTAATACTAGGGTGGGTCTTGTTACTAGGTTTCCCTGAAAGTACCGGTGGTTGTTCGTCTCGAGGGCACTAATGTCGATCAGGGAAAGAGAATTCTGAAGGTAATTAGGAACTTGATTTCATTTGTGAAAATAAGTACTTGAATATATTGAAATTGTGAAGTCCATTATTCACTCTCTTTACAAATGGCCGTGCAGGAAAGTGGTATGACATTAATCACAGCAGAAGACCTGGACGATGCTGCAGAAAAGGCCGTTAAAGCAGCATATAATTAAAATAAGCAGACCTCCATTCCCTTTTATTTCATTGCAACATAATTCTTTTTGTGGCGAAACCAGTACCCACTGTTGTGCTTGCTGTGGAGATCAACAGCTTGTAGTTTGGCAAGCCAAGTAACTGTAACGGAAAATATTTTGACTAAAACTACTACAGGAATTGTCAAAATGATTCTTAATAATGTTTCCGGGGATTTTTGCGTCGAGGCTTTTGTCATTTCTGCATGTGTCCAGTTGATGAGTGTTTATAGCAGGGACTTCTGGGATAGTTGGTCGTCCTTATTGGGCGCTCATTTTACCAACTTTTTCTTCAATAGTTGTTCGGTTTGCTAATGCTTAGTACTATTACTAGTTAAAAGAGCCACGGACAATGTGCATGGAAGCAATTTTGTAGTTAAAATCTACGCGATAAAGGCATGATTATTTTTGTTGTTATTTAAATATTTATATGGATCATTTTTTTAATTATGATGTCTTATGTTGAGAAACTGTAAGTATGGACACATTTGGAATAATGTTTTAATAAGAACAACTAAACAAATGAGGAACATTTAATAGAACGAGTCCTCGGGAAAAAGAAAAAAAACAACCCAAAAAAAAAATTAAGATAGACATATCATTTGTGAATCTCATGTTTGTTAAACGTGTTTTAGTTATCTAACATGTTTATTAAATTTTAATTTGGGTATTTTAGATTTTTTTAAAAATAATTTTGTTACTTTTATTAAAAAAAAAGTAAGGCGTTGTAATTTGTAGTTTAAATAAAAAATATTGTTAAGAAGGTTACATTTAATACAATGATATTTGAGACGATTGTAAAAACAAAAAAAAAAAAAACAAAACAAAATTTTGTCTTGGAGCCATATTAGCAGAAAAACCTTATCTACTGCTTATGACAACAAGTGGGCCCATCTTTTGTGTCTAACGGGTCACATCCTCATCGGCTTACGTAGGATCGCTCTATTTAGATCTAGCAAACATTAGAGTTGTCGATGGGTGAACAGCCAATAAGAAACCAAATGTTGAATTTTGCTTCTTGTTTGTGTGACCATAAAACATTATGCTTGATGAATTAGATTAGAACAAATATAAATAACACATGAATTAACATAAGCACTACAATTAAGAATATCCTCACATGTTGAGAAAGCATTTAAAATCCTTCTTTTACCTCCCTTCAATGCCATTGATGTGTTCATGTTGTTCCGGATGCCAAATTAAGTCATGTTTACAATGATTAAGCTTTTGATTTAAAAAAAAAACTAGAATATAGGAATATATTAGTCCCACATATCTCAAGATCAAGAGTTAAATGCAATCATTATATGCTACGTATACCCATTCATGCTTGCAATTTGTGACGTATAAGATATGTAAAAATAATATTCTGAACAAATGGCTAGCTAAATGATAGGGCACTAATTGACTAGAACACTATTTTTGGCCCTCAAGCAAAATTCAAATGCAACGTGATAACATAACACCTCTATTATATCTAAGAATTTTTTTGGACTTTAATATTTTTGGAGAAATGATTTTCTATATGAGTACTAGGGTTGGAAATTGGAATTGGTTTGCATCTTATAAAAAATAAAAAAAAGAAAAACAAGTTGGAATTGCTTAGACTATGTGTTAGGGACTTGCTGGTGTGCAATTTTTTTCCTCTCCAGAAAACTAAATTAAAGGAACTATAATAAATAAATTAGTAGCATAACTCTAATCCTTGCCAAACCTTTTCCTTTTTGAAGCAGGCTTAGAAGTTATTGGCCATGCACACATTTCTAAGGAGAAAGAAGGAGAAAAGAAAACAAAAATAATAGAATGAAGACTTTTTTTTATAGGAATCTTAATAATAATGTAAGTTTTAAAACCGTTAGATTAATTAAATTAATTTTTTAATAGATTTAACGGTTGAAAGAAAAATAGATACATATCGATAGATATTTTTTTCAAGTCCCATCAAAGAAATGTCTTTTTTTTTCCCTAAAAAAAATTCAATTTCACACAAAAGTTAAAATTGACAACAGCCATGGTGATTGGCAGTTGGGTGTTAGCCCCAACATGGGTAAGTGATAAATGCTTGTTGGGTTCCACGAAATGAGGACCACAACTGCGCATTTCACATTCCACATTACAACCCGTTTGCTGTCAGCGAAAACCAAAGCGTCATCTTCTTTGTTCTCAAACTCGAGTTCACTTTGAAACAACTTAAAAAAAAAAAACAAAACAAAACAAAACATGTTTAATAGTAAAAGAATTTAGTTTTCTCGAGGATTTCTCGTGGACAATGCCGCTTGGCGTGCACGCAGTCGGTGTGACGAGCTGCCGATAGTCATAACAGAATGGTACTTGTGCTTGAGTTTGCCCCATAACGATATTCCGTTTATTTGCATGATGAGAACGTACGCAATCCGCGTTAATATGTATTTTAAAGTTTTAATGTGAATAATTGAGAAGAAATTTTTTTTTCTTTTTAAAAAGGAAAATGAATGTCTGTAAGTAATGAGTTAAGACCCGATTATGTTGACGTCTTATCAGGTAGGCTCTATGGGGTTGAGACGTGTCCAAAAAACCAAGCTTAAGTATAATTGCCCGAAGAAAAGACCATTCAACTCGATCATAGGCCTCGCTCGTATCAAGTTTAAGAGCCATTAAACCATTCTTACCTCGATGTTCCTCCTAATTGTATGCATGGTTTCGATGATATTATCTGTGGTCAATCTTCCAAGGACGAATATACTCTGCTCATTCGAGATAATACAAGGAATGAAGATCTTAAGCCGATTCGCTAAAGTTTTTTGTGATGACAAAATTTCATCTTCGGAATTAGCACAACAAAATTTCATGCAAACCTTTTGCAGAGCTGTGGCCGTTTAAGACCTCAAGACAGACCTAAATAATATCTCTCCCGAATAAGCTCCAATTCTCCTAGAAGAAGCGCACATGAAAGCCATCCGGTCCGGGGGAATTACCAAGCACTCATGGAAAAAGCGTTGCTTTTACTTCATTAGCCGTAAATGGTTCCTCTAAAGTCTCTCATCTCATCCATTACCTTCCGTTCACCCCATCGAGAACCTCCTTCAGAGTTCGTCCAAAAAAATTCACATCTAAAAGTGGTATTTTTTTTTAAGTATTCATAAAATGCCCGTAATATCAAAAAATATCCCGTATGTTGATAAATATTTTCCGAGCATGCAAGACATTTTTGAAAGTTTCCACGTATGTCTAAAAAGCCAAGAATTTTTTTTTTTGTACAAAAATCAATTTTATGGCCTTTTTGTTTTCTAATATTATTCAACAATGTGACAATATTATTCACCGGGAAACAATACAACATATAAGAGTTTTTGGGACCGTAGTTAGAATTGTGAGTTAAAACTTAAATATTATAATATGTGAGAGTTTTATATTATAATATAGTTTTGTTTTACACTATAGTATACGAGAACTTTGCCTTATAGACGGTTGTAACTAATGAATTCCAACTTATTTTCCAAACATATCTGTATAAAACATATCTATCAAAACTACTTATCAAGGTCGATAAACCAACAATATAAGATGTGGTGTGACTCAGATGAGTTAAATTATTGAGGATTCTATTGCCTTGAGTTTTGAGTAAAGTTCATATAGTTGTTCTCCTAATAATTCTCAAATTAGGTCATGTTCGAAAGTACAAATCAAAATTGTTTATTTGATGCATTTATGTATCGTCCACCATAAGTTAATATTAGGTATGTCATTATATATCCATCACAACTACTCATAAAATTGGATAAACCAACAATATTTATTTTATGCCTTAACAGTAAAAAGAGACCAAGAAAGTGGCATATTAGCAATTATTTTTAAAACAATTTTAAAATAATATATTGACATATGTATTATTTAGATTAAGATTGTAACTTACTATGCTTTCTAACCTTATAGAAATTGCTTTTAATATCAAAGACGCTCAGAAGTGTGTATGTACTTTGCTATGTTTGTATTTGGCAATTAATTTTTATGTACTCTGGTATATATTATATTATTGAATCTCATTTGTAATGGGCGTTTAAATTAGTATAAGAATCATAATCAGTATGTAACTATGATTATTTTTTTTTATTATAACATGCAACATAACTCTCAAATTGACCAAACATGTATATTTTTGTTCTTAAATTATTTTAAATTAAGTAAATATCAATGTTTCAGTATTTTGAAAAATTTCAACTGAAAATTTCAAGTTTCTCTCAAAATGTACGTTTCTCTCAACTGTAAAACTCAATCTTGAAAACTCCGTTTGCATCCACATTTCATTTTTGTTTGCAGGTTAAAAGAGCTGCATTCCATTTAGCCCATCAAAGTATTAAAGTTATTTCCCAAATCCCAAATCCCAAATTCATAATCATGGGTTAAAAAAAAGTGTGAAGGGTATATCAGGCCAGTTGAGTCCGTTTGGTTCATAGATTTAAGTAAAAAATTTGAATGAAGATTTAAATTCTTGTGAAAGAAAATACTGTAGCAAAATGATTTAAACCGTGATTTGAACCAAAAGTCTAAATTAGACCCAAATCTTTTTACAGAAACGATATCTATACAAGTAGTCCTTGAATTAACCCTGAATAAAAGCCCAGTATTTTCTTCTTACCGGGAACACACAGAAGTGATCACTTTTTCCACAACTATAACCATAATAAATATCACCATCAAAATCCATGCAATATAGTACAAACTTTAATGTTAGAAGTTTATATCCGGAGACAAATACCCAGTTTTCGTACATATACACGAAGTTTATATGCTTTCATTCTGGAACCATGCAACGGCGATTGCAAGAGTAACTATAGTTTCAAGAAGTCAAATTATTGCCGTCAAATCTCAACTTGTTTCTACCCAGCCCTCAATCAATTGTCGTTTTATCAGCTCTCTGTTTGACGTCATATCTTATATGCTGTTGTTTGTGAGGAAAGTTAAGCAGATGAACAACTATATGCTAATCAAGAAGCCCCAAGATCAGTCATGAGAAAATGGATCTGGCGTCTCAAGTATAGAACCTGTCAAGATGGCATACCATACGGCATTAGAGAGAGAGGATAAAAAAAGGAACATCTCTTGAACGTTGTAACTTGTAAGCAAATTATAATTTCAAACATAGCAAGTCCAACATGAAGGACAGTCATTCTCCAAATTTTCAATAACTAGTCTCGTTGATGATTCCACTTTTACATACCGAAACATGCATAAAAAGGGTGGGGTGAGTTGGGTTGTCTTAGATTTAAAATCTTTATCATCTGAAAAGATAAAAAGGTAACGAAATAAAAAAGATCTGAGATTTGTAAGTGGATAAATCTTACCTCATCTTGAAGCAAATTGGGGAGGTTGTCTGCTGTTAGAAGACCAATAATTTCTTCCCTAAGCTTTTCCAATTTAATGCTCAGCCATGTTTGTTCAGGCAGAGCCAACAAAAGTATCGTTAGAACATCACCCGTGGAAGGATGCATGCCTCTGCAACTACCTTGATCAACGGCACACAATCGACTTGGCTCGGTACGAGGTGATGGTACCAGCATATCAACTCTTTGTTCAGAGCCATTTGCTGTCACAGTCCCTGATACAACTGTTACGTTTCTACCATCACCCTTTAAAAGTTTAACATCAGTTTGTCTGCAGCAAAGTTGATCTGCTGAACAAGGTCTCCCAGCCAAAATTTGAGCTCCTTGGCAGCAAACCTTTGCAGCTATCTTGGGCAACGCACCGTTATCACCAGAAAATTGGGTTTTGCAAAGTAGACTTTCACAAGTCAACCATCTGGATACATGCTTGAAGAGTTTAGTTTCTCTTACTAGTTTCAATACCTCTTCCTGAAAAGCACAAAGCTTAAATCTCAGATTCAGACTTTGCCATCTACTTACAAATAAAATAAAACAGAAGCAAAATAAAATATCTAAGAGAGAATATTTACCACATTGAAGGAAAAGCAAATATAGAAAAAGAACCTGCAACAAACCTTTACAGATAGCCTTCCTTTTTCCTCTTCACTCAAGATTAAACTTCCATCCTCTTGTCTCCGAACTTCCGCAATCCACCCAATAAATTCTCTCAAATCAGCAGGTGGTGATTTAAAAACTACAGAAAGTACTTCCTGAACATCTTTCACATCGTCTAACTTCAAGAGGAGAGGAACATCTTCTGTTAAGTACTTCGTAACAGCGTTCCAACTTTCATGTCTGCAACTCTGCAGAAAATCTGCAGTTATATAGAATAAAATTTGTTGCGACTTGCCGCACTTGTGAGCATACAAGAAAAGAAGCCCACAGGAATCAAAAACTGAAAATTATTTAGAGCTAACCAAATCATGAAACCACAAAACATAAATGACATCGGCAATAAAGTAAGAAAGGTTTACATAATGCTACGTCAGATCAAATCCAAGACCTACCCCAAACATCCCTGTTGCCCATGTTTTTACTTCCCCTACCGACAACAAAGCCATAGAAGTGGAGCTGATGACAGATATAGCTTCTACTTGTACCTTCCATGATGTAGTTCAAAGATCTTCAAATATTTACACCTCATCCCATTTTCTACCCGTTCAAAGACCAATAAAAAACTGCTAGAATCTAAAATACTTGTTCAAGCACATAAAACGTAATTACTATAGATTTTGAGCTGGTCCATTAGGAATCTTATTATTGGATACAGAAATATCATGTGAACAAGCCAATAACAAAGATGAAATCATAACAGAACAACCAACAAGAGCATTACCACTGTATAAAGAATAGACGGAGCTCCATTAAGCTTTGAAATAACCATATACCTGAAAAGAACAAGTTTAGAAGTCAATTCCAGACAAAATCTATCCTATGAGGTTGCTCCTGGCAAAATCGAACAAATTAGCAATACCATAGCAAATTGTTCAAGACACAAAACTCTCGAATCGGATCAGTAACCAAGCCATTGCTTCATTCATAGTGTTCATGGACCTTTTTAAGTTCAAAAGACAAGAGCTTACCCCCTATGGTGCCCCGTTGCTTCATCAGTAGTGTTCATGGCATCCCAAAGAAGCGTAAGAGGAACCCAATGGGGAGGATATTTGAACCGAGCAACATCCAATATGAGAACCAAATCTCTCCCAGCATGGTAACCCCCAATTGGTGAAAAATGGCCAGTTCCAGTCTGCAACCAGATAGTGACATGAATTTCCATCACTTCCATACAAAAGTTCATATGCATCCAAATTAGAACGCTCTTACATACGTACTCAGCTAACACCATATTGTTAAAACAGAAAACAAGCCGCTAAACAATAGATAAAACAAGCAAACAACACCTGCTTAAAAACTCCTCTATGGTATGACGAGATCACGTGACAATCCTCCAAAGAAGAGCACGAGATTACACGTTTGCGGAACTCATCCACCGTGCTCTCATTGGTCCTAAAGGCTTCAACTTTAGCCCCGTTGCAATGTGCCAAACACGCTACTTTCCCAAATGTGATCCCTTCGGTTTTGATCTTTTCCAGCGGCTCACAGCAATCCAGCATCGAATCATCAAACCATCTCCAAGGGCCTAAAAAACCCAATAAATTTTCAATCTATTCACTACTTTATCAACCAAAAACCTAAACTCAGCTCCAAAATTTCGCTCAAAAAAAAAAAAAAAAGGAAGTTACCTTTCCATTTTCTTCCCGGATCAATGGAAAGCGCATTGAGGACCATGGAAAGGGTGGCGAGGCCACAGTAAGCAGGCTCCGATTGGGTTTGGTAGTAAGAGATGAGCTTGAAAAACCCTTCCATGGTTCCATCTCCCAAAGCTTCAGTGAAGAGACTCTGCAAAAGACATTAATGCTTGAATGTCGCCATAATTTAACTTCAACAGGTCATTTTAGAGAGAGAGAGTTAGGGTTTTCATACCTTGCCTTCAGGGGAAGCGAACTCGATTGCTGGAGGGGAAGGAAGGACTCTGCGGTAAAGGCCGGCAATTGCCATTACTGTTGTTGGCTTTCTCTTCTTCTCTGAAATTTTTTTTGTTCCGCTTGTACTGAATTCTCCTGGTCTCCTTATTAAAAAATAAATAAAAAAAGAACACTCCTGGCCTCGTAAATACTTTAGAAATTATTTTTCTTTTTATTTCTTTTTTTTTGGTTTTTTCAAATTGAATTTAATGTGCTTCATAGTTTGACCTGACCGTTTACAGTTTGTTCTTTTGGGGGGACCCTGTTCGCTTGACTCTTTTTTTTTTTTTTTTAATTTTAAAAATCGCCAAAGTGCTTATTGGTAAATTTGAATTTCCGACCATATCTATGGTCATGAGGATCTGGCCGTCCGATTGCTGTTAAAAGAAAAAGAAAAAAGAACTTTTTGACTTTTCCTTTCTTGTTGAAAAAGAAATGGTGAGGAGAGGTCTAAGGACCACTACTTTCCTGTTCTATGTTAGATGCTATGCCTTTTTCTTTTAATCCATTCAAAAATAGGGAGAATCTATGGTAGGACGCACTTTATACGCACTAACTGTGGTGCCTGTTATTGACCGTAGGATGAAAAATGGAAGTCGTTGATGTCTCAAGTTATACAATGTGCAAATAGAACAGATTATATAATACTTTTGTACCCAAAAAAATAAGAAACTCTACGAGGCAGAGGGAAAAAAAGAAAAAGAAAAAGCTGAGAAATATTTCTCAAAAATCCGTCAGAAATGAGGAAGTGCCAAATCGTCGAAATTCCAACTATCCAGCGCCGATGACAATCGTCTTCGTCCGATTTGCACTATGCCCACTTTCGAGTCCAAGTTTGGCGTTTGCAATTTTTTCTTTTTTTTGGAGATATGGTGTTTGCATTTTTTTCTTGCATGTTGAATCAAAACCCACAAATAAAAATCTTAATTTCCCTCAAGTCTTACTTGGATTAAACCAAGTACGTACATTTTTTTTATTGCATGTTGAAACAAAACCCACAAATAAAAATCTAAATTTCCCTCAAGTCTTACTTGGATCAAACCAAGTACGTATTACCCACATGATAGTTCGGTTTTTCCTAATTCCGGCGCTCATGGACCTCCTAAAGCCTCCGTAATCTCCCTCCCACGCCCGTTCTTCGAAATCCCTTTGTAGGTCATCTTGTCCGGAGATTTTTCAATGTGGATTTACCTCTGTACTTCCAATTTACCAGAGCTTGTTGAAGAGGATATGAATAACAATTAGGTGCCGATCTTGATGGGGAAATCTGTGCTGAAAGCAATGAACTTGCTTAATTGGACTTTCAAGCTTTTTGAGAGAAATAAATTTTGTTTACCTTCTCTGTAACACCCTTATATGGGGTTAACAGTTTATAAATAAATAAAATAAAAATAAGAAAATAAAGACAAAACATCAAAATAATTTGTCCGGGACTTAAATAGAAACACTCAAAATAAAAATAAAACATAAACAAATAAATAAACCACAGTTTAATATAACACCTTAAATTTTAATAATATACAACTGTCATCATCATCATTTCAATTCTCAACAAATCTTAATACAGTCACAGAAAGTAACAATTGATGCTTACATTATCATGCAGATCATTCTTTGCATTCAAAACCATCCCAACGTAATATAATTACATAGCTTCCTCAACTATTTTTCTTGTAATCATTCACACTTAATAAGTCCTGAAAAGAGAAAAATATAAGGGAATGAGCGACAACATGTTCAGTAGGAAAAACCATTACTCACCTTAAGGCTTTATTCATTACCACATTAAAACTGCATAGTTAATTAATTTACATCATATATCAGATTATGAGGTTTATTATGATCATATCTCGTGGATACCATAGTTAACCATTACCAAGTTTCACACTTATACATATATACAAATATTACAATTCATCATTATTCATAAGTATTTATATTAAATAAAGTAACACTCCACTTATCGAAACCCAAATGGGCATGCTTGGCCACCCTCCAAACATTCCGAGGGTATTCCAGTGAGGGGACATCAAGCCTCGAGTCCTCGCCAAGTCGATTCCTGTATAGTGTGTTCTAGGACTTTCGACCCAAGGAAGCGTCATCACCTTTCCCCTATTTTACCTTTTAGGGTAATCGTGCCCAATGACGTAACCGTCGCCCTCTTCACGTCTCACTATTTCTCAATGTTCCATTATTATTTATAGAGTCAATTTTTTTAACCATGCTTTCCAACTTATAACAACATATGTTAATTCATTATGTTTCTCGCTAATCAATACAGGGCGAGTCATAGTTTCATATGTGATTCTCATATAATAGCAGTTCAACATAGATACATATATCTTGTGGTAAAACAATTAATTTTAATTCCATAAAAACCTTACAAAAGATGAGTAATAGAATCCTTACCTTTCAAGCTTCTCAACAATCTTTTAATCTCGAAATTAATTAACGTTAGCTCCACACACCTTTGATTCTAAGTCATGCATAAAGACAATTAAAACTAAAGTACAATATATAACCACATCCATAAATGAATTAAGTGTAAATCTATATACTTTAGTCTCTAATAAGATTCATAAATCACTTAGGATGGTTTTGGAAAGGTTGTAAGACATTCAGGGATTAGAAGGTGAGCAAAGTTGGGTTCACTATCTACAATTAGCACATGGGTTATTGGGTGGTTTACTTAAAGTAGACGGGTGGTATACTGCCACTGATATGTTTACTAGTTTTCAACCTGAAAATTGAAAAATTCATAGAAAATAAAATATAACTTCGATTTAGGCTCATGATAGCTAGTTGGAAAGCTTAGAATGTCTACTTTTAAAATATGTAAACTAATTTACAAAATTAATTTTCATCTAATCCCAGAATTTCAAGAAAGAGCTACTGTCCATAGAGATAATACAAGGTTTATGAAATGTTAAGTTTTTCTTAAACCCAAAACATATTATTCTTATTCAAAATTCCAAAACCATTCCAAAATAGGTAGCATGCATCATAATAAATATATTCTTATGAGTTTTATACTAAAATCATCATCAAACCATATCTCTAGCCTTTCTTGCAAATAATGAGGAAAACATGCATTAAATATGGAGAAAATACATACTAAAGCCAAGTTTGAATTAAAGAAAACCTACCTCAAAACTCCTTTGAAAAACACTAAAGTTTGGGTTAAAAATCAAGCTTGAATTGACTCCAAAGTGGCTTTAAATATGGCTGAGAATTAGAGTTACTTGGCTATAAAGAGAGCTTTACGCCTTGTGTCTTTAGTTAGAAATTGAAGTGAGAAAGGAGAGAATAAGAAACTAGAGAAGAAAGTGGTGATGGTTGAATAAATAGGCATCAAAATAATTGAGGAGCAGGAGATAATTGTTGGTTTATGGGAAAAGTTGTAGGAAGAAATAAATGAGCATTAAAAGAAAATATTATCATGTCTCCCATGGAGACTTTTAGCAAATAATGCCAACATAATTGAGGGGACAAATTGGGTAAGTTGTGGAAGAAGATGAAGGAGCATTAAAAAGGTGGTTGAAAAAATATATCAATGTCTCCTGGTAGTTGAGGTGAATTAATTTTATGTCTCCAAATAAGAAGGAGGCTACTTAATTGAGCATTAATGTAGCGGGACAAGATTGGTAGAAGTGGGTAATAGGTAAATTTTGAATGTTTCTTACGGAAACTTGATAAGAAGTTCTAAAGTGAAAATTTATTCATATGATTTTTATAAAAATCATACTCGTTAAAACAACGGGTGTTTTATTCTCAGATCATACGTTCCCACTTACCTTAGTCTTTTTTGGCTTATTGGTTCCTTGTTATTTTTATTCCTTAAAAATTTGCCTCAATTCTTCGTTTTTGTGTGCGTTTTTAGATAATACCCACAAACAGGCATTTGAATAGTAGGCCTTTTTTCTTTTTTGCTCATCTTACGTCGGCGGCTATAAGTTTGCCGTCGAGGCTAGACTAAGGCAATGTAATGAAGTTTGAATGAGGCTCTTCTATAATTTACTTTCCTAGTTATTTACTCTTTCACACTTGAAGAATGAATGCTTTTAGCGTTTTGCAATTTTGTAAGAGAAATCACATGTTTCGTACCTCATTATAACCTAATACTCATGACGCAATTGCTATCGTCCCATTAAGTCAACGGTCAATAACAACCACTACCATAATGCATATAAAGTGAATCCCGTTCTCCCTCAAAAATAAAACAAACAAAAAAAATCATTTTTATACCTGTAACATAAAAACCTTACTAATTATAAAATAGTAAAGTTGTAATTCACCATATAATATACTTTTTAGACTAAAATCTCATTTGACACAACTCCTCTTTATGCTTTTAGTCAATAGAAGAACAGAAGTAAAACTAAATGTTTAAAATCATATTTTTAAAAGAATTTTAATGAGCCAAATTTTTTTAAAAAATTACAAAAATATTATATTTAAACGTATATGTATCAATACTTCAGTGCAAGTTTTAAAGTCTAATTCTAAAATGCTTTAATAAGAAGCCATATTTTATGACTTCCACAGAAAATACAAAAGAACAAAAATACTTCTGACAGATCATCTATATTTCCAAAAACAACTTTTAGGCTTAAAAAATCAAAGACAACTTTTAAAAAACCCTACCAAACAGGGCCTAAAGCCCATTAGTTTACAAGCAACGATATTTAAACCCTATAAGATTAAATATGAATACTGAACAAATAAGCATGTTAATTAAAAGTGACCGTTAACTTCATTTTTTTCTTGCATACCCTACTGGAAGTAAATTTAAATTCAAGGGTACGTACCTATCATTCTGATAATATAAATACTACGCTGATTCAAATTTCACAGCTATTTCTTTCACTCCTTTCTTTTTCTTTTTTTTTTTTTTTTTTTGTTCTTTTTCTGTTTCCCTCATTACAAAAAAGGTTGAATTCAACCTTTGCCTATGTCAAACACAAGTACATTTAAATTTCCTGTTTGACAATTACGGTTCCAACCGTTTTTTACGGTTTTAATCGTTTTTGTTATAATATTTTCACTTACAAAATTTAAACTAAAAAACGGTTCTAACTGTTCTTTTGAACAAACTATAAGGGGCATAACCCATTTTCAAAGGCCACTTTGATCTCCTGAATAAGTCTCTTTTGCCATGGCTCTACACCCTGAGAATGTAATCACAGCGATACAAAAGCCTTGTATGCAGTCTGAGTTGTTAATTGCTTGGAACTAAATAAACAAACAGAAGAAATTTACACAACAAAAAGGTTAAGCTAACAGAGAGGTGCACCAAGAAACTCATCCACCTTATTCTCTTGGCATCTCTTCAGAAGCTGAAGCTGGCAACGTAAGTGCAACACCTGCCACAGAACGACTTTCATTCAGAAAATTTCTTCAGAATGAAGCTTTGGATCCAGATAAACTAGACATCCGAACAATTATATTATGCAATGTAACCATAGTGGCGATCATGTATTTGACTAAAACTACGATCCGCAGGCATCACAATAATAAGACCAAGAGTTGATAAATAATGTTGATCGCACTCAAACATCGTTTGGAGTTACCTCTTCTTGAAGCAAAGTAGGAAGGTTTTCAGTTGAAACAAGGCTATGTATTTCCTGCAAAAGCTTTTGTTCTTTGATACCCGACCATGTCTCAGGAGGCAAGGCCAGAAGAAGCGCTGTTAGAACATCATCTCCGGCTGGGTGCAAGCCGGTGTAATTTCTTGAGCCAGTGCAGCAGCAAGTTGGCTTTGTCTGGGATGAAGGTACTAGCACGTCAACCCCCTGCCGAGTGTTTCCATTTATCACAGTTCCGCTTACTACTGTGATTGGCTTGTCACCATTAATCTTCAAGCACCTGACACATGTTTCCTGACAGCAATAACCCCATGAGCCAGAATTCGCAGACAAAATTTCTGCCCCTTGGCAACAGACACTTGCAGCTATGTTCTGTAAATTTTCTCCGTCTCCATAAGTTATAGAGTGTTTGCAGCACAAATTCGCTGAAGTCAGAAATGACGTTACATGTTGAAAGAGGCCCGTTTCCTGAACCTGTTTCAAGACATCCTCCTACGTAACAGAACATAGGAAGTGAATATTTGGAGTGAAGTGCAATAAACTGCAGAATTAACATGTCATTCTAAGAAAAAAAGGGCAAGCCCCCTTGTGGAAAAGGGTAACAGGGACAAGTCGAAGTAAATAATTTTGAGCTTTAGCACACCTTGATGGAAAGCCTAGCTTTCTCCTCCAGGCTTAAACCTTGGCCACCATCCTCTTGCCTCCGGACTTCTGCAACCCACTTGATAAATTCCTCAAAGTTGGACGGAAGAGATGTGAAAACTACAGAGATAACTTTCTGAATGTCTTTCACGTTATCTGACTTCAACAGAAAAGGAACATCATCGATTAAGTATTTTGCAACACCAATCCAACTCTCATGTTTACAGCTCTGCCGGAAGTTCAAGAATGAAATACAAAGTATAAGAGACGACTAATACAGGATTCAGACAAGTTATAGCCTTGTACACTTATATTTTCCACAGACACAAAGATATCATACAATATTTCAAGAAGTAGACAATAACAGCGATGACCAAACTTGCAACATACCAGGGTATAAAGCAGTCCAGGATCCCTGTGAGGCCTAGCTATAAGCATGAACCTGGGAAAAAATAAACGTGAAGATAATTTTATATTCCGGATGAAATATGCAGCAACTTAAAAAGTAAAAGACAGAGAATCAATAACTTTGTTTTGGCAAAAATGCTGAAGGTGCACCAACAGCTCCGGAGAAACAGGTCCAATCTCATTGTAATCAGTTAATCCTTATTAAGTATGATATGTACAACTCTTACCCTCTACGTTGTCCAGTTGTTCCATCATAATGATCCATGGCCTCCCACAAAAGTGTTAGTGGAACCCAGTGGGGAGGATATTTGAAACGTGCAACATCCAAGATAAGTGCCATGTCCTTTCCAGCATGATAACCACCAATCGGTGAAAAATGACCAGTTCCTGTCTGCAACAAAGATCCAATTGGTACTTGAAAAGAAACAAGCTAGAAGTTTGTTCTAAGCAAGGTTTTGCAAACGATAAAGATGGCAAAAACAGCAATAATTAGCCCCCCAATGTATCATGTTTGTTACTTTGAAGCATATGAACATTTAGTTTCTCTTGTCTACTTCAACCAGAAAACCCTCCAATGCTACTAAGAGGTACTGACTTTAATCCATTCCATTGAAAAATACAAACATAAATTTCACACCCAAAAAAAAAAAAAAAGAACAGAAAGATAATTGTGTAACTAATCCTAACCTGTTTGAAAGCTGCTCTATTATATGACGAGATCAAATGACAATCGTCCGAAGTGGAACATCTCATCACATATTTACGGAAATCATCAATGGTGCTGTGGTTTGTACGAAATGCTTCAACTTTTGCTCCTGCACAGTGAGCCAAGCATACAAGCTTCCCAAACGAGATGCCCCGAGCTTTAACTTTTTCCAAAGGTTCACAGCAATCCAACATAGACTCATCAAACCATCTCCAAGGTCCTATAACATAAATGACAACAAGCTACATTCATTCACATAAGGGAATCCGAACAGGTTTGTTGATTTATACATCCCCCAACCAAAAATATATAAGGTACTCCCAGCAGTTCCAAGAAAAAAAAAAGACAGATATTAGATCTTTGAATTAATATTCCGTTTTCGACTATAAACTATAGGGAAAACATGATGGCAAAGTGGAAGATATGAAGGATCAAAATAACAGAGGTTCAAGAGTGATGGATTTCAATAGTCTCTTAAAATTCAAATTAAAGGAAACATAAACTTCGCAAAATGTAACATATGCCCAAAATCTTCTAGTACAAAATATATTAGTATATATACATATATGTTAAAAATCTTGCCCTTCCATTTTCTTCCAGGATCAATAGCTAGGGCATTCAAGACCATGGACAGGCTGGCCAACCCACAATATGCAGGCTCTGACTGTGTCTGAAAATAGGAGATCAATCTATAAAAGTTTTCCATGGTTCCACTCTGAATCGCTTCAATAAAAAGTTGCTGCAATTCCAACCAGAACAGAATAAAAGTACTGAGGAATCTAAATAAGACGACGATCCTAAACAACAATTTCACTAGAAATAACAATAAAAATCACAAGCAAAAAAGTATTTCACAGTACAGCTTAACTAAATTAAACCTTCATGATCAAAATTGTCACCAAAATGCCAAACAATTCTTGATTTCTCCTTTCCAATTTCAAATTTTCAGAAACAAAATTGATAATAAGCATTCTCACGAAGGAAAGATAAAAAATTAAAAAACAGAGAAAAATATATGTAAAAAAAAAGAAAAAGAAAGTGTACCTTTCCTTCTGAGGAAGCGAAATCGATCGCCGGAGGAGAAGGAAGGACTCGTCTGTACAAACCAGCCATGGCCATTTTCGATGAATTTTGATTTCTGGAAAGAGTGAATATATGGAAAGATAAATAAGGAACAGAAATGAGATTTGGCGGGATTAAAATTAGATAGAAGTCAGTCAATCGTATTCTGTGCGTTAGGGTTTTGACAAAGTTCGTGTCTTGTACGCGACAAGAATGCGGCGTCACCGCCCGCGGGAATCAACTGTTTTTAAAAACAAAAAATGCACCGCCAAACAATGAAAACGACGGAGAAAAAAAGATCTGGGGAAAAAAAGAAAAAAAAAATTGTTTTGTTTTGTTTTTGGTTTTTTTTTTTTTTTAAATAATAAGATAGGGTTGGTCTTGCGAACAGTACCGGTTTTTATCCGGATGCTAATGGAGTGTTTAACGGAATGGTTTGGACTATTTTTTTTAGTTATAAATAGTATAAAATTTTTATATATTATAATAAAACAGTTTTAAGTTTTAACCAATGTTTTTAACCATATTGTCAAACACTCTATAATTCTAGTCATTAGATGAAAATTGTAAGAGAGTAATTGAAAGATGGGTAGCCTGAAAAAAATTAGTAAAGAATAAAATAATATGGACATATATTATAATGATTTGAAATACAAGAAAATATTCATAAAATGTAACCTCCAGACCAAAAAGTCCTTTAACTCATTTGTTTATTTATGTTTTTTAATTTGTTGAAGTTGTTTATTCGGACTCGAAATTTTGTCAAAAAGATTGCTACATATTTTCATTAGTTTTGAAGGGAGGAACGCAGTACTTGGTTTCGCTTTATCATGGAAGATCTAAATCTTCAATTTATGTTGATGATTAGTGGAAGATTAGGTTACATATGTTTCTTCTTTTTTTTTTTAAATCATTTTCTTCAATAAAAAATAACCTACAAGTAAAGTTTTGTGAAGATGGAGCCCAAGTCGTCCTTTAGAGGCAGATAAGAAGCTGGAGACCTGATGGAAGATTCAAATTCGAATTTAGATCTGAAGGAGACAGGCAAAGATATGAACCAATGTGGAGGCTGGGGAGGTCTCGTAGTTGGATTAGAATCTCAATGTTGACTATGGCGATCAATCAAAGGACCGATTGTAGTCGCGATCAAAAAATAAAATCGTCAAAGTCTCAATTGGCACCCGAATCTACTTATGGGTTACAACAATGCTGCCCTTGACGGATCCAATCCCTATGTTTGCCGGTTCAATTGCGACTTTTCTTTCCTTCTTCTTTAAATAGTTGGTGAAATCCTTAAGAAATGTTCCCAAGTTTTGCTGATTTTGCCTTGGGAAGAATTACATATGGGACAATGGTCTTATCAAAACAGGATTATGAGATGACTTTTTAACAAACATTTGAGACATTTTTGAATGAGCAAGTCAAAATTTTTTTCTCGTTTAGTTCTCAAATATTGATCGGTTACCATTTTACTTGGATAGAGTTTTAAAGATGTTTGTCAAAATCAGTTTTAACCAAAACTTTTAATTGCTACAGTATAAAGTTATCACATGCTATGATTTTTAGTTCAAAAATTTCAGTTCAACCATACTTTATAAACACCTTATACATATTGTTGTGACTCGATTCACTATTTTTTTTTGCTTGTATGTATCTTATCATCTAAGAAAGACTTATCATATTTTATTCACATTGTAACTACTTTATTCAAGACAGTTATATTCTTAACTCAGTCTATAAATTAATAATACGTGGCTTAGAACCTTAGACCTATCAATATGAAACCAACAGTTACGTATGCAATAACTGCTTCACAGATGTATGGGTCCGTTTGGTAAATAGATTTGAATTATAGTGATTTAGATCTTTTTAATTTGAGTATTGTGATCTGAATTGTGATTTGAGTTAGTGTTTGGTTACGAGAGTTTAAAAATTCAAGTTAGTTAAAAGATTTGAGTATGTGTTTGGTAAGTATTTAAATATTTTCTTAAAAAAGAATTTTCCTTTCCTCTTTTTTAATCACTCTCCCCAAAATCTTTGTGACCTACCACTTTCTCTCTATCTCCCTATTTCTCTCAACGTGCAGATCTTTAAAAAAGCAAAGATTCTCCTGCATTATGTCACCGTAGCTAAATAATTGAAATCTCAAAAAAACAGCTTTGATCAGTACTCCAAATCTTGCATCAAGAGGACTCAAAAAATGATTCAAAAACTTTGTAATAAATTTCAGCCACCAAACAAGTTTTTGGATTACTAATTATATCCAAGTTAGGTTTTGAGTGATTTGAGTCAAATTAATGTTAAACCAAACG
The DNA here is from genome assembly GCA_946598075.1 of Artocarpus hirsutus. Lineage (NCBI taxonomy): Eukaryota > Viridiplantae > Streptophyta > Magnoliopsida > Rosales > Moraceae > Artocarpus > Artocarpus hirsutus. Next base: position 43,729 of record CAMOHE010046895.1, read on the forward strand.
GCTAGGTGCAAACTTCTCCTGATAAGATAACAGATAAAAAGTTTTTTTTTTTTCTCAGAAAAAATAGAGTTTTGAAGATTAATTTATGTCGGGATTTCTAATGGATTGATTTGTAAATTACACCAGTTTCGTAGTGTTGAATTTTTTACATCTCCACTCATATATCATATAACACTTCATTAAAAAATAATTTAACAGTATTTTTTGCTTGTTTGAAAGAATCACAGTTCTTACTAATAGTTAAGGGACAGTTTTTACCATAAAAAAATTATATTTATTATTAGATAAAGAAAAAAAAATGATATTTGATCTTTTTCAGCACTCAACATGAAAAAAAAAAAAGAAAAAAAAAGAGCTTTTTCTAGGGGTGTCGGGGTCCCATGTCATTGTCCAGTGTCCCATTGGTCTGAACAAGTATTAAGGCATCTTCGATATTCTCACCAAAAAAATAAATAAACAAAGCATCTTTGATAAATATTGACCCAAGACCAAGCATATCGTTACAGGCGAGACAGTTTACATATTTTCTTTTAAAATTTATTATCGCATTATAAGTTTGCTAAATGTTAGGATGATGTTTATCAAGATGATGCCAAGTTAACGTGGTTCTTGTGGCTATTAATAATTCTTCTTCTCTTCTCTTTTTGGTGATATAGTTGTTATTGATGATGACTAGATTTGGCTATGTTCTGTTTATATTGCCATGTTTTTCGTTTGGGCAATTTAGTGGTTCACTCTTTGACGCATTTTGATTTTTCTTTGCCTGTTGATCTTGTTACTTTCAAATTAAATGGTAACATTTTTGTTTCGAATCCAAATCAATGAGATAAAAAAATGACAATGGAAAAATAGTTACTGACCTTGGCAATGTAAATTTTTGATATGTTTGGAAATTAATTTGTGGTGTATTGATCAATATTCTAACTTTTTTTTTTCTTGAAAGTGTTGGAGAATTTCCATTTTGACTGTAAGGTTAAATTAGGTGTAGCCTTTCTAAGCATTATATTAAATAATGATTATGTTAGAATAAATAATATATCACAGCTTAACTAATTAAAATCTGAAAATTAACATTTTGGGTTGATCATTTAATGCATGTAGACAAACCAAATAATCTTTTTTTTTATTATTATTTTTCCTTTGCAGCCACCGATTGAGCTCATAAAATGGCTTGATGAAATTCAACCAAAAAAATATGGCTTCGCGAAAAATTGATTATGCAATCAAAATCTCAGGCATATGTTTTGTTCTTTTTTGACAGCTCAGCCATCCTTACCCATTATAATCACGTGACGCTATTGCACAAATTATTTCAATGTATTAATTCATTCAACAAATTTACAAATATAACTTTCTAAGCAGAAAATCTGACAAAATTGCAATCGAAATGTGATCTTCCCATTCTCAAATGAAAATGATCTGGAGCCCGACGTAGTAAAACTGAGCTGGCTAGATATATATGTACATGTATGTGTGTGTATATAGATATTATGTGCAAGCTTTTAATGGTTCGTTTTTTTGTTATTTGCCTTTTTTATACTTTCTATTTTAGGTCTATTCAAATACTTTACCTTTCAATTTTTGATCTTAATCGAATATATACATTCAAATTAAATTTATAGAGTGTTTGTAAATATAATTAGAACTATAAGTTGAAACCAAAACGCCGTAGCAAACTTTTACTTTACACTGTAGCAAACTTTTACTTTACACTATAGCTTATGAGAGCTTTACATTGTAACAGTTGTAAATACTAAGTTTTAACTAGGACACCAAACAAAGCTTTAATAGACAAAATTATATATTTTTCATATTAATCTTCAATTTTGACATTAAAAATTATCTAAAATATCTTCAAATTACAAAAAGAGAATTAAAAATAATTATACTAAGGTTTTTGATTTAAAAAATATATAGAATACTCTAAAAAATAAGTTTGTGTGTTTTTTCTTATTTTTGAAAGTTTTACTTCTGTTCTCTTTTACATAAGGATAATTTGATCAATTTAAGGTCAAGATCAACTATTAACTAAGATAAGGTATAGATTTGTATATTAAATCTAATTTAAAAATATATATTCGATGATAAGCTCAAAAAACCGAAGATATAGTTTTTAAATTAACCTAGAATAGAGGAAAATAAAGGTTATGAAAAATAAATTTTTGTTATCAATCAAATATATTAATTAAAATATTGATAGAAAATATTAAATGATAACGAATCATATATTTAGTTATATATATTAAATATTTAGATTTGATAACAAAACCATACTTATATAGATGTCTCTATATATATATATATATATATATATATATATATATATAGAGTTATGCTTTGTCCATTACATGACTTTGGACAATTGATTGCTGATCATCAAGATAGCAACAAGCAATTCCTTTTTGTGTACAAGGATAGCTCTAGTCTAGACTGGAAAATATATTTACGTACAACACAGACATTTTTGATAGCTCAATTTGCATTGGAATTTAAATAAGAGGTAGCTTATATTTGCATAAAACCCGCGGAACATCTATCAAAATCAAAGTGTGATTAATACAACATTTGTTATATGGCATTCCTTTTTTTCTTCTTTAATTCTACTTTCAAGTCCATTTCAATGTATGAATTTCTGCCCCTTCTCCAATTTGAGCTAAGAATACCTTTTGCCATTTTTTTGTTGTTTAATTTGTATAGTTTATTCATTTCCTTTTTTTTTTTTTCTTTCTCATCCCACATCCATCTATTTATCTACTATCTAATAAAAGCAGAAAATAAGAGTTAAGACGATAAAAGGCTTAACAAATGAGAGAAAAATTTTTGTTTATTAACTAAGAGAAGGAAAAAAACATTCTAAAGCTACTAAAGACAACACACAAGTAATTTAGCCATGAACTTCATGTAATTAGTCCCTTGATTTCCTCGGCTTCATCGAACACTGGTAGCTTTTGACAATCAGGCTCATTGCCCTTGGACTTATCGGGCTTCGAATCCGGTCCAGGATCCGAGAATGTTGCCGTAAATTGATCATGGCTTGGCGAGGCTAGTGCTTTCGATCTTGATCTTGACGAGCTTCCTCCACCATCTTTGGACTTCTTCCGCCGGTTTTTCTTGGGAATCTCAGGCAAGTTTCGGCCCGGCGATTCCACCCCTGAGTTCGAATCCATGGATCGACGGCTTTGTCTTGGACTATCCGTCGTCGTTTCCTTACTTGAATTCTTTGAAGAACGCCGTTGCCTCGTCTTTTCCACTTTTTCTCTGCCCGGAGACGCTGTTGCATTGTTGGCACCACTAGTTGACTGTTGGCGTCTCGATGCCTTAGGCAATTCCGGCAAGTCCCGCGACGGAGAATTTGGAACTCGCCCACTTCTCCGAGTAGCGTCTAATCGTCGATAATAGAAATAATAAGGTTAAGTAGTGCAATGGAAAATAATGATAGCAACTAATTAATAAACCAATCTTTATGTAGCTATTAATCTCAAAAATTACTAAAACTTTGTACAAATAATATAAAGTTCTCAATAGCTACAGCGTAAAACTCTTATATGTACAGTTTTTAAACCGAACATTTTAAGTTCTAGTCACCGCTCTCCAAGGAAAAATGAAAAAGACAAAAGAAATTACCTTCCGAGACCCATTTGAGAGAATTAGGACCTTCTGTAGCGTCCCCATTGATATTCAAAGGTGCCGATGCATATGCCGTTGGAGATTTAAATTCGTTCATCTGCATAGAATAGGACCAAGAGACACTTGCCATCAAAGATTTATCAAAGCAAAAGAAAAAAAAAATTCATGCATGCATAAATTCACAAAATTTCAATCATTCGTTCAGTAATTTAATTCAAACTGCAAATATTTGACAAAAATTTAAATTTACCCAGCTAGGAGAATTTACAGAGGGACCATCCCATCCTATGTGGGCCACATGCTTTACATCTGTGGGATAACCAATCTGCATTTCTGGTTCTTTTTCATTATCTGCATGCCAAACAATAAAATTATATCTTCTAAATTTAATCACATTTTTGCACAAAAATTATGCAGTTTTAAACTTACGTACCAAATATTTGAGAGATGTATCTTAAGCCCTTTAACAAGCCCTTCATCTTATTGTTGTTAGACATTTCTATGAGATTTACAACTAATGTTTGGCACTATATATATGAACAATAATTAGGCCCCTCTATAAGGACAGCCTTCTTTCGAAGACGTGCCACAGAAAATTGTGTCCCTCAGACCTGAAAAACAATGAAAACAAGAAGAAAACCACTGCATGGTCAAAACAATAATGTGTTTAAGGTTATAATTCTAAGTGAAAAAATTTAATCCGAGTCAAGATTTATTTACAAACCCATATAACGTTGAATTCAGAATGCAATTCCTTCGAATTCCCATGAACTTTCTCTAAGAAAAAAATAAAAATAAAGAAAAAAAGAAAGAAAGAAAGAATTCCCATGAATGAATGCCGTTTCAAGGGTAAAGCCATTAAGGTAAAACTGTCTAAGGCTGTCCTTAAGTCAAGGCCTCTTATTATTAGGACCGATAACTAATTACCTTAACACCTTAAGATTCTTTTGTTAGAAACGTTTAACTAATTACTTTTGCGCCTCAAAGTATTAATCATATTGATTAGTTTTATTTTCTAAAAAAAAATAAAATCCTATATTTTAGGTCTTGGTTAAATTCTGTGAAACTCATAGATCGGGAACTAGTATTAAATGATGTTTGTTTCTTAGCATTAATTTTTAACCTTTTTTTCTCCTAACAAATGACTACTTATTTTTTCAACTGTCTTTTATGACATATTTGATATTTCGTTTCAAATGTCTGGTTATCAACTTTCGGATAGTTGCTCACTTGAAAAAGAAGAAAAAACGAAAAGAAAATCACTTAATTTTTCTAGACTATTAGCGTATGCATTAAATTTTATTTTTTCTTTATAATTTCCTGTTTACTTTGTCCTTTATCATGTTCTTTTCCAAAAAAAAAGTTATTTTGTAGAGAGTTCTAAAAAAAAAAAAAAGAACACAATATTTAGTTATTTATCCTTAATTTCATTATATTGTCCTTAACTCATGATATTGTTTTTTATTTAATATTATATTAATGTCCTATTACATTCACGGTTGTCATTGTTATTAAGAATTTATATTACGTTTGGATTTTTGTTTTTTTAGTAATAAGGTATCTTGTTATGAGATATAAATATCGTACTAGAAGCTTGAGAAAAAGAATAAAGATTTAAAAATAATAATTGAAGCACTCAGAAGAGTTTTAAAATGTATTTAAAAATCAATATAAAACGATACAACCACTAACAAATTGGGGCATTTAACGCATCTATCCTCTGATTGGACAACTCGCCACGTGAACTTAAATTTTGGCTATTTTTCCTCCCACTTCAAACCAACTTGCTAAATTATTTGAAAGTGGTCCATGTTGGAAAAGCAAATATGACAAACTGCATGTTTAGACGAGTGATGGAATCAATGTTTCTTTTACTTTTTTAATTATAAATAATATTTTTATATATTATAGTAACAATAAAAAAAATCGCTACAATGTAAAGTTCTTACATGCTACAGTAAAAAGTGGTTATAACCAACGGTTCTCACCATCCTTTCAAACACCCTTCCAAAAATTTCAAAATCCTAATTCAAATTCTAATATAACTATCTCGTACATCAATTCCCCAACTTTTAATCCTTCAAATTCGACCAAAATTTAGAGCAAAGTGGGTAAAATAAGTCAAGGCAACCATTTAGCAAATTGGAGGTGAACTGTCAAAAAAAACTAGAAGTCAATAAGGCAAGTTGTCAAGATCCAAATTTTAGGAGAAAAAAGTGCCAAAAACCTTAACTAATTGAGTTCTACATTGTATAGAGCAAACATAGTTGATAATTAGCTGTTCTATTTAAAAGGCTTATAAAAACAAATGCGAGTGCAATTATTCAAAGGGCCTATTTAAAATTTCTCTAAGCCTTAATAATGTCTAATCGTGTTCAAATGTATTTTTTTTTTCATGTTCAAATGTGGAAAAATTGTATGAGAATGCTTGGAACTTTTTCTCTTTATAAGATTATGCTTTATACGGCAAAGAGAATTTATGTTGAGGGTCATTATTATCTAAATGGGAAATAAATAGGAAAAGATGTATAGTGACACCATTGTATTAATATTTAAAGAGCACGGTTATTGTTTTTGCCTTTTTATAAACCATATTTTAGGTCTATTTAAACACTATTTAAACATTATTTTTTTAGTTTTTAATCTTATCGAATGTACACCTTCATATTAGATTTAATACATAAATTTATACATTTTTATCAATTTTCAATTTTGACCTAAAAAATATTCCAAAGTATCCTCAAATTGAAAATAAGAAAACTTTTAATAACCTAAAAGAACTTTATATTAATTAAGAGTTTTGACTTCAAAAATGTATTTAATATGGGTGTTTTGTATGTTATTGTTTTTGTTTTCTTTATTTTTTGAAAGATTTAATAATTTTTCTATTTCACTTAAGGTAATTTGATCATTCAAAAATGAAAATCAATTATTGATTGAAATAAAATTTAGATTTATGTATTAAATCTAATATAAAAGTATATATTTGATGAGATAAAGAACAAAAGTATAATTTAAATAAACTTAAAATTGAGAGTATAAGAAGGTAAATATCTCTAAAAAGAAGTATTAACTAGTGTTATGGACTCTTTTTATGCAGCATATTGTAAGGGCGATTTCACAGCGAACTCCCACTAAATAAGAAACTACCCATTTTCTTCCGTATATATTTTCTGATAGAATGTTTTCTTTCATATATAAATGCGCTAGATGGTTTTTCAGAGGCAAAATATGAAGATAACCCTTTTTTACGTTGCTTACTTTTAGGGTATGTTTTTAAAATTTTATTTTTATACCTGTATTTTAAGATTATAAAAAAAAACTGTATCTTGTATTTAGACCGTATCACAATTATTTTGATTATGAATTTATGCTTCATTCAAGCATTGAGTCGGTCAATGGTTAATTTTTGACCAAAAAAACTAGACACTTAACGGGGAAGAAAAAAAAAGAAAGCCTGCATGAAAAAATAGCTGCAATTCCACCGTAACAAGAAAGATTAGGAGGAAAACAACACATAAAAAAAAAAAAAAATCTGTTTCTTCCAACAGTGCTTGAAATTTCACAAATCCTAGAAAAGATTATGATTCAGAAAAAATAAAAAAGGGAAAAGTTGCGGTGAGGGTGTTATTTTTATTCGCCAAGGAAGAATGTTGTTAACACCATTTGATTTGAATCTAACGGGAAGAATATCAACCTAATACAAAATCTATTGCTTAGAGATTCAGTTTCAATTTTCAACCCATTTCAATAATAACAATAATAATAATGACAATAATGATAATAATAATAATAGTAATAAAGTTTGCAACTCCATCTTGGCCCCTGGCCGACAGAACCCTTTCCTACGATGGTGTCGGCAACAACAAAGGACCACGTCTTCGTCACCTGCGTGAACTCTCCATTATTCGCGATGGCATCACCACATTACTTACTACAACCGCCCAAGCGCCACAGCCTGCACCGCCGCTTACCACCACTCACCACGTCCCTTGACGACACCACCTTGTCCCTTTATCTCTTTATGTCTCTCTCTGTTTTTCTTTTTAAGGGATGTCTCTCTCTGAAGTTAAAACCTCTCGTTAACTGAAATTTCCCCAAGCAAACTTTTGTCAAGGAAACATTCCTAACATTCCTACAAATACATAAAAAAAATGCACAAACGAGATAATTTCACAGCAGAGCCAGGACAAGAAGGCTGAATCCTTGGGAAGAAGACGAAGTGGCCTCTTGGAGGTGTTTCTGGTGGACGAAACAGCGGAGCAGTGCAAGAGAGGGAAGGGCTTGGGCTTGGGCTTGGTTTTTGATGTTGGAGTCCTTGACTGCTTTTGGGAGAAGGTGAGAAATAGCAAAAATAAGAGTACCATTAAAAATAAAAAAATAAGATTAATTATATAATTATACTTCATCGTTTTAACTATTTCACAAATTATCTTTTAAATTTTAAAAACTTATTTTAATTTTTTTTATAAATAAAAAAATTAGACAAAACAACTTAACTCTTAAATAATTATGATAAATATTTTATATATTAAAGACATTAGAAAAATCCTAACATAAAATATCTAATTTCATAAAAGAATTAAGTTTTATGATTTTTTAAATTTTAAAATAGTTTTTTTAAATTTTTTAATAAAAAACATATATTTAATAAACAAATTATATTTAATTAAAGGTATTTTTATATTATCTTTACGGTTTTTTAATAAAAAAAGTCTAGAAATAATAAAATTAAATTCAAATTCAAAAAATATCTATATAGTTTTTAAAAACAAAAGAGTAAATTGAAAAATAATGAAAGTAAAAGGTATAGTTATATAAATAACCTTTAAAAATTAATAATAGCATAAGTTTTAGATTAAGTGACTAAATAATATTACGAGCAAATTCATATTCAAATTTGATTAAAATTACAAAAACAACCTCACAAGTAGATTCCATCTCCCTCCTCGCGTCGTCCTCCTCCTCCTCCTTTCCCCTCTCTGCCCCCTCTACCGTTCCTTGTTTTCTCTCTTCTCTTGTCTAACGAACAAAAAGCCCCCGTCCCTCTGCTGACAAAACCTCACTGCCGGTGCTTCTAACGTGCTCTCTCCCGCGCCAAGTCTTGCGACAACGATCTCAAAACGCTGCGATTGTGACCCCCCAACCTTTGGCGTTGATCCATCGTGGCAGCCTCATGGCTCCGATAAATCCCAGCTCGCATCGGATAGAACTGTGTCGAGGAGGACTTTGCGGGTGTGTCGTAAACGGCATTGGTCCACAGATCCGTCGCCTGTTGTCCATCACCGGCGTCGAATAAGAGGATTTCAAGAACGACCTTCGCCAAACCAGTCCTTGGCGCCGTCAATTGCGAGAAAGAGAGAGCAAGCAACAAGGGAGAGAGAGGGGAGGAGAAAGACAGGTGGCAGTGCGAGAAAAAAAGAGAGGGAGGGGTGGTTTAGGAAATGTCATATGCTACAATTACTCGGCTTCTGCTGATGCCGAGCATGAAGGGATGAGCGAAGAGTTTAATAATCATCGTGCAGAAGAGCAAGGCCCGACGACGATGAGCGCGGAACGATAAGGTGACGACAACAGTGGCATACGAAGGAGCGGAGCTGCCGATGGCAGCTACGGGGGCAGATCGGCAGAATTTGAAAAAATGGGTAAAAAAATTTTGAATCGAAAAAATGACTTTTTTTTTCTTTGGCATTAAAAAACACGTTCTTTTGAGCAAATAAATTGTTCTAGTTTTTTTCAAAAAGATAAATAATTACAACAAAATAAGAAACCTCAACAAGAGAAAAAAAAAACTAGAGTCGTTTTGATATCTAAAAAATTTATTTTTTAATACCAAAATAATAAAAAAAAAAAGACCATGTGACTAAAAAAGCTTTTTTTTAAAGTCTTTTATAAAAATCCTTCGGCTAGATCCTCAAGCTTTGGTTCTCAAAGTTAGGGTTTAGAGATGGTTTTGAATCAAGGGTTGGGAACGAGAAATTCAAAGAAATAACGGATGAGATTTTTTTGGATAAAAGATTTCATTTTTGATAAATTGCGTACAATAACAGCTCATCCAAACATTTTAGAAAACAAGAAGCCCATAATGTTGAACCGGCAAAACTTGTAAAAAAACTAGCTTAAAGAATTTATGACACTCTCGAAGGAAACTCACTTTATTCACACGTGTACAAACACAAGCACAATGCCCAGTTACGTTGTTCTAGAGCCAAATTTTGGGGAAAACAACAAAAAGATCTCTCTCAAACAATGGTTTTAGCCTGGAAGATGAAAGGCTTTACGAAAGTATGCAGCTAAAATGCTGCAAAGGAATTGTATTCCAAATTATCTATACAAAACTGGTAAAAAAAAAAAAATCAAAATCATTCAACTTCTCGGTAAAAAAAATGGAAAGAGACCTGAATAATTTAATAAATACAAAACCAAACAGTAAGAAAATTTCGGTACTGCTTGATTAGCAAGTTGAAGCAGTCACATATGACTTCACCATCATTTAATAGCCCAAGGAATTACGTCTTCAGGGTCTGCATGCAAAAATAAGTCAACATAAAGGCCATTTAGATATCGAGATTGTTACTAGCTTCACTCCAAAAAGAACCACATTATCCAGTATGTTGAGTAAATGTTTATGGAAACGATTTATCAGGAACAATTTGCATTATCTTACTCCACATTCACAAACGTAAAGATAAATTAAAAATGACAAAAGATTAAAATGTAAACCTTGCTTAGGTACTTCTTATGAATCTTTAGTGCCTCATTGCATGCCTTTTTAACGTCGAGATTTCCAGTTATTCCACCTAAGATCTGTGACAAAGTAGACACTTGAAAGTTCAATAAGGATGCAAACAAGCACCGAGGGAATTGTCACTATAATGTTTAAGGAAAAAGAGAGAAATGGACCTGGACGACGTCGTCAAGACCCTTTGCTTCCTTCAAAAGCTTCTTATTTTTGGTCTCGAGAACACTTGCAACAAGAAAAACTGCAAGTGCGCTATGGCGCTCCGAAGATCCAGTCTTTACATTTTTCCTTTCGAACTTGCCACACTGCTTTAGCACTTTGTCATTTATTTCAGATGCAGTAATGGCATCTGAACCCGCACCGGAGGTCGCTCCCTCATACGCCGAGAAAATGTTTGGATTGTACTCCATGGCCCACATCAGCTGAAACCAATCTAAGTTACTTGTCTAAACTAAGATTATGAATGTAAAGCAAGACCAAAGATCCAATAAATCACAACAAAAGTCTTTGTTTATTTATTTAATTTCTTGGCCTCAACTGCAAATCAGTAGGTATCACTTGACAAAAACATAACTCATTAGAGTAAAAATGAGAGTTGGTATGCTAGTTCCATCTTACCTCCCATAGATACAATGCATCAACGAAGGAAAACTCTCTCCTGAAAAGTACCATCAGCATGCGAAACGCAAACAAATACTCCCCACCATCCAGATCCTCTGACAAGTTTATGCACCATGTCTCGTCAATATATTTCATTCTACATACTAGTAAATATTTATTTTTGCGATGTCATGGAATTCTAAAACACTTTTATTCATAGTCATGAAAGTAACTTAAGCTATCTCATAAATTAAGCTTCCCTCCCAATCAAGGGAAGTTTTAGAGAAATCTTCACAGCAAATAGGAGCAGGAACAATTACCAAGGTGTTGATGAAGTTTAGGATCTATAGCTTTGATTACTTGGGAGAGCGTACACAACTGAGCTTGCACACCTATCGAAGTTGAGCTGGACCTAAAATTTTCTCTCTGTTATCAAAACCAAGCAGGAATCAAAATTTTACAATAAGAAAGCGTAAATAAAAGGCTCCAATCATGTAAGAAATGAGTTCATTCATATCTATAGCTCTGTTCAATATTTACAACCGTCAGGACGTATCCTCTTAATCATCCAGAAAAGAGTCAAAGAATATGATTAAAACTTCCAGACTAGAATTGTTAGCTATAGCTCATAACAAATTCATGGCAAGGAATACCAAAAAAACAAATAGCAATTTGGGCCTATACCAACTTAAAACCCGGAAGGGGAGCAAAATAGTGTAGATAAAAGAAATACCAGCCTTCGCATTGCACGTTCAAAACACCAAAATGCATCAGCTTCATCGTCAAAAAGAATAACCATCGGCGAGCATATATCATTCATTCCTGTTCAAAAGGAGCCCAATCATGATCGTCTTCTCATAACTCTTACTACTTTGAGAGCATGATTCAGGAAAACTCACCTTGAACATAACCGATATCATTGTCCAACCAAGCATAAACAGAAAGAACATCCCAAAGTTTGGCCTGATTAGCTTCGCTCTCATAAAAGACAAGCGCTCGGTCTGTTCGCACAACATCTAGACCTACAGAGCCAAATTTTATCACTTCAGTCGTGTACTAAAATGAAACAAACATAATAAATAGAAAGAAATAAAAGAAAGGGGTTATTGAACACATAAGTACCAATTTGATGTAAGGAAAGTTTCCACTGAATCACTTTTTTGTCTGAATTGAGAGAAGATGTAGACATAACACCGCTATCTCTCATACAGTCATTTGTTGATTCTTCCATCGGTCGGCCATCATCGGTTATTATGGGTGTTGTAACAAACTTTCCACTACCAATAATTGGAACCATATTTTGACATTCATTTTTCCATGAGCAATATTGCTCCCTAAAGTGGTAATGTGATATTAGAGAAGACAAAAAGGAGGGATAGAAATATGCTGTCACTGGAAACACAACATTTCAAGCTTGTTCTGCTTACATAGATTAGCAAACTATTAAGAAAAGGTGAAAGTCCAGGACCCAAATGCACAGGAATTACACAAGACTACCGACATGCGAGAAGAGCAAGCTTTTTAGATTAAACAAGCATTTAAAGAGTTTCTAAAGCAAAGTCTGCCGTTCCAAATCCACGTCTTCCACCATTGAGGCATTGATGTACATTTCACATGCAACTCTCTTCAAATCCAGCATAGTATTGCGCATAACATAACAGACAGTTTATACCTTCTCATAAAATGTACTTGATCCTAAATCCAATTAATATAAAAAAAATCCAAAATTTGGACCTATGGCAGCATCAGAATGATTCTTATAATAACTGGAATTATATGCAACTATAAGGCATGAACTATAAAGGGAGAAATATACTCCAAACAGATCAATTTAAAATCCAACGAATATCTCACCTCCGGTGCCGCCTCAGAATATCTCGTTCTTCAAAGGTGCTATTTGGATCATAACAACCTAACAAGAATTCCCAGACCACCCCTTTGATCGAAGGATGAACACCCTGGCATAAAATATATATATATATATATATATATATATAAATATATATATGTATAAATTTTAAAATAGTCAAGTTGAAGAACTCAACAGCCTACAACAATAGTCTATGGTCTCAATTGTGTAGCTAAAGAAACACATGCAAAAACACAACAAGTTTACCCCTCGTTGAATCCTTCTAAGCACACTAGCTATGTCCAAACGACCATCCTGGGAGAAGGCCGCCAACCATCTTCTGGCGCTGAGGGTTTTCCCTGCCTGTCAACAGTACATATTTTCAAAGCACACATGTTTCAGTTGACAAGTCTTCACACTGAAAAAAGAAAAAAGAAAAAGAAATCCCAACTTTTTGGTATCACAATACTCTACTTTCAGCATCCCAAGTACTAAAGATATCCATTTAAGTTAAAACCAGCCCTTACAGGCAAGAAAGAGTAAAAATTTTATTTATGTTGATACAAAGAAAAACCAAGAAAAAATGGCATCAAAAGAAGTGGATCGACTAAAAGCATTTCCAAGGCAATGTCAAGTTAGTGTATCAGTGTCAAAACTTTAGCATTTGAGTATGAAAATCACACTTTAGTGGCTGTTTGGTTAAGTGGTGGGAATCGTGATTTCCACCACAAACTCAATTATAAATAGCGTAAAACTCTAACATGCTACAATAACAATAAAAAAAAATTACTATAATATAAAGTTCTTATATACTGCAGTAAAAATGGTTTTAACCAACCATTTTTATCACTCTTTCAAACACTCTTTTAATGTAATACAATTCTTAATGAATTTAGCATCAAAAAATGGTCAAAATTAGCATTTAATTGCTATTGGCATGTGCATTGAGGTGCTCATTCAAGCATTACATCATGGAGATTTTTAAATTATTTTAAGACTTTTACAGCTACTGTAGCTTAATGATTATGACAAATCGTACATGTAATATTTAAAATAATATTATACATCAAGTACAAATACATCTATTTAGTTATTTTTACGCCTATTGATGCAAATATGGCATTTGAACAATATTATACATCAACGTACAAAGAAAAGTAACGTATCTATCCAGTCATTTTTACGCCTTTGATGCAAAATAAAGTATCCGATGTTAGCATTTGTATTGAAAATGATTTAATATGCATACCTTGAGCTTAAAACGAGTTTTGGGGACATCTTGACGGTATTCTGGTCTAATTGGATAAAAGGCCTCCAACTCAGCTGTGGTAGCTTTCTTCATAAAGAGCCCTGCCATTTTCTGGCAACCACAGATCCAAAGCAATCACTTTCCTTTTCCTCTTTGGCTATCATCAAAGTAGAGAAAATCATCATCAGCCTCTTAAAACAGATGACTCTAGAAGAATTGTTTTTTGGACCCCCAATAAAAAAAAAGAAAAGAAAAAGACTTGAGAAAAGATCACATACCCATGACCATCATATAAATTATCACTATTTAGAATTTGAAAATCCTAAAATTTCACGTTATAAAGTCGTTTCTGTATCCTCGACATTTCCATATAATAATCTTTCTATACAACAAATTCATTTTTTTTTTGGTTGGTTTCTCAAATTAAAGATTCAAGCTTTTGGGTTGAACTTTTTGCACAAAAGGAAGAAGACCCTAGAACTTTCTGCGTATTATTAAACTACCCAGTGAAACGTCTAACATACGATTACAGAAGATCGCAAAACAAGAGAATATCAAAAATTAAAAATTAAAATTAAAATAAAAAATAAAATATATTGTACCTTTACACAGGGGATTCAAATAAAGGTTAAAAATGCTACAATTTCATGTGGGTTTTTACTCGATAGCACGATAGAAAAATTCAGAGAGGGAGTAAGTTGATGGAAGAGATGAACATTGAAAACGCGGAGATGATAAGAAATGGAAGACTTTTTTTTGTTCTTGTTTTTTGTTTTTTTTTCTTTTTGGCCTTTTCTGGAGAGAATTATGGAAGACAAATATGCTTGAAAATATTTTTAGCGGTGATTTGATTTGACCATGATGTTTTTGTCTTGTACTTTTTCGGCTTACTTTTTTTAAATAATAAATTTTTTTAATAAACTTGTTAAAAGTTTTTTTTTAGACACGTTATATTATATTGTATTATTTTATATTTTTTTATGTAATATAATACAATAATATATGATAATACAATATACGATAATATAATTTGTAAAACACGCCTTAGTTCTTCAAATTTTAAAAAATAGCAATGAAATTTGATAATTATCCTTTCTTTTTTACAGATGAAGTGGGGACGGAATCTTAGTTTTTATTTTCATAATTTTAGGCTCCTAAATTTATTTCAATTATGACACTTCAGTCTTTAAAATTTAATAGGGTGTTTCGTCAATAGTGAAAACAATTTGTGGGAACCGTTTTTATTATAGCATGTGAGAGTTTTACATTATATTAAATTTTTTTCTTTTTTCTGTAGCATATGAGAGTTTTACATTGTTTATAACTGAGTTTGTAGTGTGAATCACGCTTAACCAAACACCCTCTAAAATAGTTTAACTAGTGAACCACTCATAACTTTCAAAAACTCCTATTAATTAATGGCTTTTTAAAATGGGTTAATGAGACAATTGGTCCAATTACTTTTATTGAATTAAAATATAACTCTAATTTATAAAAATTCTATAAATGTCTCATAATGATATCATTAAAATTATTTATATGTAATTATATAGTACAATATATAATATCATTAAGATAATTACTATATCATTAAAAATATTTTTAAGATATTTTAAATATTATGTTAGATTTTAATTTCATAACAATAATTTAAACACGTATTATAATTTTTTCTTTTAAAATTTCCTTCGAGTGATACTTTTCCATCGGTTCTTGATTGTTGTTCTTATTTGATGTCGTTTTCATAGTATTGTCGTTTCTATTATTTCCTGAGGCTCATTGTCGTTTCTATTTGGGGTGTTTCTATTTTGAATTTCTTAAAATTTTTTCCTTTACAATGTTGTCGTTTTATTTATATTCTTGTCCGATAGTATTGCAGTTTCTCTAATTGGTATCCTTTTATTTTGATGTCGTTATTTAAGTTATCGTCCTATTCAGCCGTTGTCGTTCTTATTTGACCATTTTTGATTATGCTGTCGTTTCTAGACATTGTCGTTTATCTACTTGGTGTTGTTTTAATTTAAGTTGTTTATTCGTTACTTTTCACTATTGTCGTTTCTATGTTAGTGTCGTAATTTTTATGTTGTTTCTAGGCGATGACTGCAGTTGGGATTGTTCCTTTTTTTTTATTATTTTTTTTCTTTCCTTTGGAAATTTGCGCTACGGGACCTAGACTTTTGAACCTTTCATCACTTGGATTTTCAATTTTTTTTAATCTTAACTTTTCATATTTAAACTTCTTTTTTCTTGACTTCCGTCGGACTTCTTCTTCTTCTTCTTCTTCTTCTTTTTTGTGAATTTGGCAGTCAGTTTAGGAAAATTTACTTGTGGAAAAACATTTGACCATTTTCAAGATTTGAAGTGTTAACCATTTTGATGTTCATTGGATTTCTTAATTATTTTCAAGGTCAATAAAATTTCAAAATGCAAATAAGTTTATTATACTTTAAAGTAAAAGAAATTATACAAATTATATAACTTCCCATGCATGAATGTAAAAACATCAAATATTCTTTAAATATAAAACATTTCAGAGATATTTTCAGGAAAAGATTCAGCAAATATGAAAAAAAAAAAAAAGAATTGCGGTAATTTTTCTGTGTAGGAAGCTACTTTGATAACAAATCGTTATCATTATTATCAACTTTTGTCACGTCGCTTAAACACATCCTTAGTATTCTTTTTTTTAAAAAAAAAACCCGACATCATTTAAAAAATGGGCTCGAAAACATCTGATTGAAGATAGGAGTATATTTGGTGGTAGAACCCTAGCTCCTCCTCTTTCCTTCGCGCCCGCCTCAGACTCCTCTGCCCTAGACACTATTCAGATCCCACGTCCACGACACAAAAATGGTGAGTCTGCCTTTGTTTGGCTTCCTGGAAAACAGACGACTGGATTCTGAGAATTGTTTTCTTTAATTTGAGCATATGTACATATATATAAATATATATGTTCACGAATTGATTGATATGTGGAAATAAATTTATTGATGAAAACCATCATCAGATCTGAAGACTCATGTTAATTCATCAAGAATTATAGCGGAAGCATACCTGAATCCATTACAACGGTTGAATTGTTGGCTTTGGATCTTCTGAGTCAAGAAGGTATCGTTTCATCAGAGGATGTTTTCTCTGTTTTCTTCCAGTGATGGGATGCCAGAAAAATCACGTTACTTCTGACTCAGGGACCATAACCATTTATAATTATTTTAACTTTTCCTTATTTCTATTTTGGCCCATCATAAAAATAGAAATTATACTTTAGGTCTCTACACATAATTTTGTACCCACACTTTATGAGATGCTTTAAAACCTAAAACTTTATACATTATTAGATCACTTTAATTAGGTTAATCTTATCTGATAGCATTAATACACATTTATTTAATATATTAGCCCACATATTATTAGAATTTATTCCAACAATCTC